>PVHY01031752.1:0-12397 GCA_004024945.1 Uropsilus gracilis | reverse complement strand
ATGGTAAAGGTGATCAGTGAAAATGCTAATGAAGAGTGTGTAGCCTGCTTTGTAGAGAGTAGCAGGCAAATAAGAGTATCCAGTTAAGGTTAAAGGTAATTGCAGTTAAGTACTGTTTGTAGCCTGCTTTGGAGAGAGAAGCAGGCGGATAGGGGTAAACAGTTAAGTCAGAAAATCTCTTTTTTACCCACTTTCAATAGGCTGAAGCATTACAGGCACGAGCCACCGTGCCCTGCCTAAAACAATAATTTTAAAATATAATTAAAATTTGTTTCAGCCGGGCACGGTGGTGCGTGCCTGTAAGCTTCAGCTTATGAAGCGACTGGGGCTAGGAATCGCGGTTCGAGTCCTGCTCAGAGCAACATAAGGGAGACCTAGTCCCAAGAAATAGCTGGATGTGGTAACGCACACCTGTAATCCCAGCTACCTGGGAAGCTGAGGCTGAGGATTGCTTGAGTCTATGGTACCCTGGGGAAATGTGAGCCTGCGGCAAAAATAGCGAAACCCAGTCTCCAAAAATAAATAAATAAACAAACAAACAAACAAATAAATAAGTAAGTAAATAAATAAATAAATTTGTTTCAGATGAATTGCACTTTTCTCTTACATTGCCTTCTCCATGCCTTTTTTTCCTCCTTTAAAGTCTTGGATAAACTGAGGGAACCTTCATACAGAGGAAATAAAACTGCTGCTAGTTAGCACCACAGGAATGCTGGCCTTTCATTAGAATACAATTCAGCATGTAATTATTTAGCCACATTCAAGTTTGAGATTCTCTCCACCCTGGAATTTATTGTAGATGAAATGTGAGACCTCAGTCCACTAAAAGAATACAATAAAGGCTTCTAGCACTATTAATTGTTCTCCCTACCCATGCCATGCATCCCCAGGAGATCAGGGAATATTGTATTGCAATGCTACAAAATCTTGTGTAACATATAAATTACATTATGCTGAATGGCAACACAATGAAACTCTTGGAGTGTTATCATTTCTTTTCATCAGGTTATAATTCAAAAGCTGAGTAATATGAACAAGTATGTGTAAATTAACTTTAAAAAATAACTGCTTAAAAATAAAGAAGCACAATTTTATGTATATTTCTTAGCTCTAATAGCCTTTTATTACCTTATTTGATGTAGAAATTCTGGTTTTTCTTAAAGAACCCATGCTTTCAGAGGCTTATGAAATTTAGTGTATTTTTGTTGTTGTTGAAGTGATATTGGTTTACAATAGTGTATGTGACTTTGAGATACTGTATGTTTCCATACCACACCCACCACCAAAGCACACATAGTCCTTTGTCCATTGGTTTCTCTCCCGCTGGTAATCTCAGTTCTATAGTCAAACTTCTAGGGTTTTTTTGGTTCAGTTTAATCTGTTCCTTTGTTTTATTTCTCTGTACTCTACATATAAGTGAGATCATTCAGTCTTTGTCTTTCTCCTTGTGACTTTTTTTTTTTTTTTTTTTTTTTTTTTTTTTTTTTTTTTTTTTTTTTTTTTTTTTTTTTTTTTTTTTTTTTTTTTTTTTTTTTTTTTTTTTTTTTTTTTTTTTTTTTTTTTTTTTTTTTTTTTTTGAGACTAGGTCTCGCTAATTTTGCCTGTGGAACTGCAGGCTCTCGTTGCCCGGGGTAACACAGACTCAAGCCATCCCCAGCCTCAGCTTCCCAGGTAGCTGGGATTACAGGTGCACGCCACCACGCCCAGCTATTTTTTTGGAACTAGGTCTCGCTACGGGCCCCAGGCGGGACTCGAACCGCGATCCCTAGCCCCGGCTGCTTCTTAGGCTGAAGCTTACAAGCACGAGCCACCATGCCCGGCCTCTCCTTGTGACTTATTTCAGTTAGCATAATTTCCTCCATTTCCATCCATGTTGTCACAAAGGGCAAGATTTCATCTTTTTTTATACTTGAGTAGTATTCCATTGTGTATGTATGCCACATTTTCTTAACCCAGTCATCTGTCATTGTGTACTGAATTGTTTTGTAAGTTGGCTATTACTATAAGTAGTGCTTCCATGAACATAGGAGTGCATAGTATCCCTTCAGACTAGTGTCTTTGTGTGGACAACAAGGAGTTACTGAATCATATAATAGATCTATTTTTAATGTTTTGAGATACCTCCATACTATATTCCATAGGGACTAGACCAGTCTACACCCACTAATGTTGTATCAGGATTCCTTTTTCTCCACATCTATGTCAATAATTATTCCTTCTGGCCTTTTTAATATGGGCCTTTCTCACATATGTGAGATGATGGTATTTCATTGTGGTTTTGATTTGCATTTCCTTGTTGCTAAGTGATGATAAGCATTTTTTAGTATCCATTTTGCCCACTTCTGTGTCTTTGGTGAATGATTGATCTAGTACTTCTATGCATTTTTGATTGGTTATTTGTTTTATGTTGAGTTCTGTGAGTTTGTTTGTAGATCTGGAATGGTAGGTAGTCCCTTCTCAGATGTGTGATATGCAAGTTTTTGTTTTTTTTTTTTTGAGACGAGGTCTCACTATTTTTGCCCGTGGAACCACAGGCTCACGTTGCCTGGGGTACCACAGACTCAAGCTATCCCCAGCATCAGCTTCCCGGTAGCTGGGATTACAGGTGCGTGCCACCATACCCAGCTATTTTTTTGGAACTAGGTCTCGCTACGTGCCCCCAAGCGGGACTCTAATCGCAATCCCTGATCCCAGCCGTGGCTTCCTAGTCTGCAACCTACAGGCATGCGCCACCATGCCCAGCCTTGCAAGTATTTTTACCCATTTGGTAGGATGTCTTTTCATTTCAATGATAGTTTCTTTCACTATGTAGAAACTTCTTAGTTTGATGTAATTCCCTTTTTTTCAGCTTCTGTTTTGCAAGAGTGAAAGTCCCCAGTGACAGCTCTGAAGCTAAATTCTCAAAGTGTTTTCTCTATGTCTTCTTCTATGTATTTTGTAATTTCAGATCTTACATCCAAGTCTTCAAAAGTATTTTGAGTTCATTTCTGTGTATTATGTAAGATAGTGATGTTGTCTAGCTTCATTCGTTGCAAGTGACTATCCAGTTTCCCCAGCACTGTTGTGAACTCTTTGTCTTAGACTGTCCATATACATGTGAGTTTATTTCTGGGTTCTCAATTCTATTTTTTATATAATTTTTTTTTTATTTTCTGCATACAGTCTTGGTTTTATTTGTATAATTATGACCCATCCTTTCCCCCCTCTCCGTTACCTCTCTTTCATTGACTCCCACCTCCCTTTCCCTGCAAGTCATTGATGGTTGACCCATTGTTCTCTTTCTTCTCCTGTGCAATGTCCTTTTTTGCTGCTTAAATTTCCAGGGATGACTTTAATAGCGGGTAACTAGTTTGAGCATGTCTGAAAACCTTTTATCGTTGGGTTTGTGGCGCTACTGTCCTGACTCCTTGGTTGTGGCACTTCCTTTGATGGAGTTGATTGTTTCCTTTTTTCCAGACCTGTGTCATTACAGGGTTGCATGCCTCCTCATTCATGTTGGCTGTCTCCTCCAATCTGACATTTGTACCATTTGCTGTTTCCAGTTCTTATTGTTTTGGCATCTGGGGTTGGGCTTACAATTCCCAGCCATTTGTGGTAGAGAGGTCCCCTAGCAGGGACAAACTCTGGTGAGTGGATGATCCATCTCCTGTCCTTTCTCCTGGTTTGCAGTTCTGAGTGGGGCCACAGCCCCATCTCTGTGGCTTTTCTTTCTAGTAGGGGGTTATGTTGCTGGTGTTGACACACTTCACTGTTCCCTGGCTCCCGGAAACATTCTAAGTGTAGCTCTGTGGTAGGTCATCTTTTTAGTTGCATTTACAGTTTTGTCTCTTATTGTTCTGATCATGCTCTGTTTGGGTCTCATCCAGGTGACTAATATGTCCAGGGCCTTTATTCTCTCACACATCTTGCTTTTCTTCTCATTCCTATGAAAGTCTGTTAGGGGTGTTAGTGAACCACAAGGGAATGCCCCTTGACCCGCCTGCTTGCCAGCAGAGGTATCATCTCCGTCCCCAGACACCAGAGGGATTGGAATTGGCTCCGCTGGCCTGCTTCCCCCAAGACCCCAGTCCCTAGAGTTGTGGTGGAGCAAGGCTCCGCCTGCCTACCATCATCCGGAGCCATGCCAAAGCCGCAGCCCCTGGGATGCCACAGGGGATGTCTGCCGGCCCAGGACTTTCTCTCAATTCTATTTCTGTATATTTTTATTCCAAATAATGTATTTATTTCTCTGCATACCTTTCAAATAGTAATTATTGGACTTTTATTCAAATAATGAGTGATAGCATGCACCTTGAATGTCTTTCATTTGTCAAGTAGTACATAAGTTAGAATATGTCTTAATTGTTATGTACCATGTTCTAGTCAAAATTATGTTTAGCTGATCTTAAACCGTTGTTTCTCATTTGTATTCACACTGCCATCATTCTGAGGCAGTATCTCACTTTTCAAGTGTTGTCCATTTTATGCTTTTCTTGGTCTCCCTGTCCTTTAATTTTGTTCCTGCTGACCTATTTGAGACCCTAGTATAGCTTATCTGAACTATTCAATGGTCACCTAATCAACCTCTATGCTTTTAATTATGCTTTTCCAGTTCACTTTTTAAACTCTAGCCTGCATTATCTTTCTAAAACACAGATTCTGTTGTTTCCATTCTTTTGAAAATCTTTCCCAGAACTTTCAGAATTAAGTCAAAATTTCTTGGATTCTAGATTTCCTTGTTCTCAACTGTAACCCTCCACATGTACTGTTTTACAGGCAAACATAAAGAATCTGCTTACCATTCTCCTTCACATTTTGTTTTTCCTATGGCATTTGCATCTCTTCCCTGCCCTGAGTGTCAACAAAATCTAGATTGAATGCCTTGTCCTCTTGTAAATCTCCCTTCTTCTCCCCAGGCTCCAATTTTAGTTAATTGTTTTATTTGGGAGATACCAAAGGTACGCTTATTAGGACCTTTGATAATCGCCACACTGCCTGAATCCCATCTTAGTATGTGTAAGACACTGAAATAATGCTGACAAGTTTAGTGTGCTTTCTCTTGATTTTAATATAATTCATCTTTATCAATTGGCACTGGGGGATCCTATCATAGTACTACACAGAATGCTTATGTACCCGTTTTAAACTAAATTGGAAATACTAAGTTGACTCTTTGTGGCTAAATTGGTTTTCTGTCTTCATTTTCCCCCCATATTAAAAAAATAAAAGTTTGTTCATGTAGTTTTACACCTGTACTTGCATTTAGAAGGACAGAAGTTAAGTTCTTTTATTCTGACACAAAGGAAAAAGGTCACTTAAAAAGGGTCAGTTAAGTGGAGTGCCGTGGCAGTGCCTATAATCCAAACCACTGGGAGGCTGAAGTTAGGAATCACTTGAGTTCGCATGTTCAAGACAGCCCTGGGCAACATAGCGAGATCTAATCTCAAAAAAAAAAAAAACAAAAAACAAAAAAACGTCAGTTGCTGAACTTTGAACTTTTCAGTTCTTTAAAGACAAATATTTTGATTGCTGTACTATATAAAATACACAAAAGGGAAACTGAATAGTGATTAATGGAAACATGACCTTGAAATCTTTCCATATAAAGATGTTCCTTGACTTGTGGTCATTGGAACACAAATGATGTTTATAAGCAAGCGACAATATAATTACACTGAGACCTTTTGCCAGATTTCTTATAAAATACTTGGGGTCCAAATTGATATGCCAAGATACTAACTGCAATGAGATGAAAAGAATATAGTCAAATACAATCTATTTTCCCTGGAAAGATTGATTAATAGTTTTGGGGGATCAATTTATATAGCAAAGGAAAAGGAGACTAGAGGGAATACGCTTCTTTATCATATATATAAGTATTTTAGACCATCTAACATGCCACATTTTCCCACATAGGTGGATTTTGCAAACCGTTTTGTTGGAGGTGGCGTAACCAGTGCAGGACTTGTACAAGAAGAAATCCGCTTTTTGATCAATCCTGAATTGATAGTTTCACGACTCTTCACTGAGGTGTTGGATCACAATGAATGTCTTATCATCACAGGTTAGTTTGAAGTCTAAAAAATGGGTAGTTTTCTCCATCTATGAATATCATGAAATCTAGACATCACTCAAGTAAAACTTTTTTGTACCATAGACACTATTCCCTTCTTGTTATTTATTAATTTATCCTTGGTTTTTAGAAATTGTTACAGTTTTATTTTCATAATCTTGAGTAAGAACACATTATCCCCACATTTTCATTCTTTCTTGGCACTTACATCTGAGGAACAAGGGTTAAAAACTATTAGTTAACCTCTGGTAGATTGCCTTAAATTTTATGATATATGTCTTTGAGTATATATTTTTCTTTTATTATATTTCCAAAGTGATTTGTTGTACTTTGATATTAAAACAGCATATATATAGACTTTTTTTTCATTATATTTCCAAAGTGATTTGTTGTGCTTCAATATGGAGATAATATATTTAAGTGTAAAAAGCTCATTTATAGTTATTGGAGTCAGTACAACTTTGAGCTTTATAGGCGAGAAATAAATCCATAATCTTATATTTACCCTAATCTCTAATCCTAAAGAAAAAGTGTGGTGAACTTAGTATTGCTCCTAGATTTAAGTTAATAAGGAAAAAAGAAAGAAGGAAATAGTAAATGTATGCATTAGGTCTGTTACACTATGTCACAATAATATATTCTTGTGAATGTACAAATTAATGAATAACTCATCATTCTTAAGCTTTAAATCAGCCATCAGGGAAAGTTAAGTCATTTATTTTGAGTACCTGAAAGATCATTCCCATATAAAAAAGCCATAATTAGCTATCTATTGTTGTTACTCTTTCTTTCTATAGAAAGAGGGTTCAGTTCCTCTTTGAATTTTGCCTGCTTTGAATTTGGTATAGGAAACTAAGGATTCAGTAGGGTTGGAGAATTTTGTCCATCGTTATTCCCAAAGATTGCAATGGGAGAAAAACTATCACCTGTGGATTTTATCAAGTGTATACTCTACTAATTTATGACAAAATTAAAACTCGAGGTCAAATTTTGAAGATTGCCCAAAATATATTTGTAGGTAACCTTCAGGGGAAGATCTAAATTTTTTTAGGTTTTACTTCAAGATTCTTTCTTTCTTTTAATAATTTGATAATGACATGCATAGGTGTAGATCTCTTATCACTTGATCTTTTTTGGAATTCACCTGAGCTTCTTTAGTGTTTATAAATTTGGTAAATTGCTACCATTTTTTCTTCAGATAATCTTTACCTTTCTAGTCTGTTCTCTGATACTCTTATTATGGACGTGTATATTCATTTGGTGGTATCCCATTGATCTCTGAAGCACTGTTCCTTTTTCTTCATTCTTCTTTCTGTTCCTCAGACTATTTAATCTCAGTTGATATGTGTTCATGTCTACTGAATACCTCTTTTCTCTGCTTTAATTTGTTTTTGAACCCCTTCAGTAAAAATTTTTATACTTTTTGTACTGCAATTTCAGAATATCTAAAGTTCTTATTATAATAATTTCTCTCACTTTATTGAGATTATCTATTTGTGAGGCATTATTATTTTTCAAATATCTTAATTTTATTTTCACTCTAGACTGTTTTTTTTTTTGTTTTATTTTATTTTTGTTATATGATTGCATGTTTGAGCATGCACACGTGCACACACACACACACATTTTTCACAGCATTGTATACCCCAAGGTTCTCCCACCACCGTATCACCCATGAGCCATCATCCCTACCTTGATTTTACCCCCCCTTGCTCTATCCTTTATTTTTCTTTAAATTTTTTTTTTCGAGACTAGGTCTTCCTATGTTGCCCCAGGGATTGCAGACTCAAATTGCCCAGGGTACCGCAGACTCAGGCAACCCCCAACCTCAGCCTCCCAGGTAGCTGGGATTGCAGGCACCCACCACAGCACCTGGCTGCTTTTTCAAGACCAGGTCTCACTAAATTGCCTGGGATAGTCTCAAATCCATGAACTAAAGCAATCCCAAGCCTCTTACCTCCCAGTGCTTGGACAGCAGGCATGTGCTACCACACTCAGCTATCCTTCAATTCTGCTGTCAGTTTTAAATTTTACTTGTCCTTTTGTTTGTTTGTTTTCCTTATATCCTGCAGAAAGATGAGCTTATCCAGTATTTCTCTTTTTCTTTCTGTCTTATTTCCACTAACATGATTCCTTCTAGTTCCATCCATGTTATCACAAATACATCAAATTAGTATTTTTGATTGCTGAATAATATTCCATTGTGTAAACATACCACAACTTTTTCAACCATCCATCAGTTTTGGGGCATTTGGGTTGTTTTCATATTCTGGCTGTTGTAAATAATGCTTCGATAAACATCTGAGTACAGATATCCTTTTGAAATTAGTGTTATGGGGATTCCCAGAAGTGGGATTGCTAGATCGAATGATAGTTCCATTTTCAATAGTTTAAGTGTCCTCCACACAGCTTTCTATAGTGTCTGGACTAATTTGCATTCCCACCAGCATTGTAAAAGTGTCCTTTTTTCCATATCATGCCAGCTCGCTTGTTGCTATTTTTTTTTTTTTTTTTTAATATGGGCCATTCTTACTAGTGTAAGGTGGTATCTCATTGTGGTGTTCATTTGCATTTCCCTGATTATCAGTGATTTCAAGCATTTTTTTATATGGTAAGGCATTATTTTCATACTAGTTCTGTAGACATAATTTCCTTTATTTTTTCCCCCCACTCCATGTAAAGTCTTTATTCTGTTTATGTATGGCCACTAAGGTTTCTTCTTGGTTAGATTAGTGGTCAGCTAGCGATTGCTCAGAGATTTCCTTAGAAACCTAGAACCTCTAGCCTATCGTCATTTTGCACTGGGCTCCATTATGGTCAAATAAAGATAGTGCTGCAAGGGAGGTTTCCAGGGAACTACCAAGCAGTTCAAATGATGATAATTCTCTGAAAATGGACTTTGAAGAAACTTCAGTCTTCTTTTGTCTACTCTTTTGGTTCTCAAGGGCTGTTGAGTTTTTCTGATTGAAGACTGTTGGTGTTTAAGACTACCATTAAGCTTGGCAGAGTAGAATAGAATAGGGCAAATTTAAATGCCACAAAATTCACAATTTTTTTCAATCATTAGCCAGATTTTCTTTAATAAATGTTTCATAAATTGCTGCATGCCTTTGGTTAATTTCCATAGTTCAGAAAAAATTGATTCTCACAATTTTTGTCAGTCTTCATGTTTTTATGAAGAAAAATTTTTAATTTTTAGAGTTTATAAAAGAAAATAAAAATGGAACTTTAACTAAGAAATTGCTTCTTGGATAGAACTTCAGTTAGTTGAAATTAATAACTTGAAGTATTTGATCCAGATATATAAGGTTGTTATCCAAAGCATATTGAAATGGAAAGATAAAATCCTTTTGTTTTCAGCATTATCTCACCTCCCATAATGATCAACTGTCTATTGTTGTTATGTGTACAGATAGGAAGGATGGGGTTGGAAAAGATTTGGGGAGAACAGTGCAGATGTACAGAACAAAAAATTAAACTCTTAAATCCATTGTAAGACAACTAAATCCTCTGATTATCAATCTCATACTGTTTCAGAGAGCACTGAAGGCCTGAAATGTGACTGTCTCTAGCATTTGGGTATATCAAATAATACTTTAAAAGGCTTTAAAAGTTTTAACATTTAAGCTGAATTTGAACTGAAGGCTCAAAACAGAATTTTCCATCAATTTTTAAGATGAATTTACATCCTTGAATTAAAAATGTTGGCAGAAGGCTGGGTATTTAAACTTAAAGCTAATTTGTTTCACTTGCTTAATTTCTTTTGTACTAGGAAAGTAGTAAGTCTCTTGTCATCAACCATTAGTGTTACTATAACTGAAATTTCCTGAGAATACTAAAAGGAAAACATTTCTTTTTTTTTAAATAATATGCAATCAGTCTAAAAAGGGATCATCACTCTGTAGTTACATCTGGTCTCTAACTTACCTGCATTCATTGTGAAAATGAATGGAAAAATTGCAGATCTCTGACTCACTTTCAGATCTGTAATTACCTCAGGCTAAGGACATCCGGGGTGACTTTTAACTCAGCATTTTCCCCCCACATCCACTTAACTTTATTATAGTGCCTCCTAATTAATATCTGTGATGTGAAGTTCCCTTAATGGAAATGGCCATTTCATCATCTATTTGATGTTGGATTTCTGCCATCTCCCTTCTTAGGACACTCTTAACCAAGCACTGCAATCTGTCTGCCTAATCAATACCATTCCTTCAATGATGCATCTAGGCTCAGTGAGCTAATGGCTGTGACTGTGCTGCCTGAATCTGTAGAAGAGTTTGAGAAATTAGAAATAAATTAAATTTATCATCATTGTGAGGCATCTGGTTGGTATCAGACTTTTAAATGAATATGAAACAGGTCATGCAAACAGGCAAATACTTTTATCCAGACAATGTTATTCCTCCATTTGCTATTATCTTCCCTGTGGTAGCCATTAGTAAGTATAGATAGAGAGAAAGAATTAAAACTCCAATTTTTCTCCCCCCCCCCCTTTATGGTATTCAGCAACATCCAGCAAGTCACTTCACTAAAAGTGTGCTCCTATAAGCCTAGGAAAGATTGTTCTTTTGTTTCTGTTTGGGAGCACATAAAACTAATGCCTACATATATGAAACTTACTGAGCAGAATACTTGTACGTCTCACAAATAACCTGCCCATTAATGCATCAAAACATTCCATAGATCTTTAAATCTTGTGTGAGTGTCCATAGACCTGATGGAAAGGACAAAAGTGAATACCATTATTTATAGTACTGGTAATATCTTTATATAGTAACATTACAAGAGCTGCCTGTCACTGCACAGACTACTGCAAATGAAATGACACCAGCTTCTTAGAAATGATCTAAATGTGTTTGAAGTTTGCCTTTTCTTAATTTTTATTAATCATGGAAATGAAGGCAAGAATGTTCTGTCTGCTGCACAGTCACCAATATATGAATGAAAATAATAAAAACTGGGTTAGAGGGCTTTCATATAAACCTTTCCAAGAGAACAACCATTGGTCAGTGGAATTTTTTTTAATCTCCAAAATTTTTTTCCTATGTTTATCACAAACTTTCGTTATTACAAAGAGAGAATAGGAATGTTTCTCACTACTAAATCTTAAAAACTCAAAAGTTTTCTTGAATACTTGAAAGAATTTTAATGGGTCTCTTCAAGTTTTTCTCCTTATGTGAAGGATTATCTTTGAGCATGTCTGTAGATAAAAAGTTCATTCAATTTTTATCTCTTTTGTTATTACTGTTTATCTTTGCATTCCCATCATAATTTATCAGTGAATTTGAACTTAAAACAATATCAGAACATCCATTTTTCAGAACTTACAGTCAACATAACTTTGAAAGATGTCTTCTTACAAAATCTTGCTTTTAATTTGATTAGAGCAAAAGCATGTGCATTTTCTCTTGCTCGTACCTAAAGGTAATAAATCTAAATAACATTGTTTCTCTTGGAAAAGAAGACTGAAACCATCCTAACTTGAAGTGGAATTATGATAATTGATGTTTTTCTCATCCACTTTATTTTCAAGAAATAAGCATTTTCATACTTGAGATCAGAGTAAACAGTATACATATGTATATATTTTTCCCGTATATATATATAAATGAGAAAAATGAATCTAATACCCTACAGGGCAGAAAATTTTAAAAAGAGTAAAACTAATTCTGTTTTTATTTGACAGATTGTTTATAAACCCCATATTAAATGCAGAAATAAAGCTCTATCTCTCTTAGTTAAGTTTAATGACCCCAATACTAACTTCTTTATGGTTTTGAAGGTTGTTAAATTCATCTTATTTGGTTTGCCAAGCAATTCCAAGATGAGAATTATTAACAGGCCTGATTTACAGAAAGATGAAATCCAGTAAGATTTTATTATCTAAGGATTCAGTTTGGGTGCCTCATGTACCAAAATACCTGTGTGGTGCTTTTTTTTTTTTTTTTTTAAAGTCATGCCATGTTCTCTTTATGCATGTGTTTTTATATGTGTCAATTACATAGTATCTTCAAATTATAAATTTCTCTGTGATTCTTAATTTTGTTAATGTTATGCTTATTAGCTGTTGTGTTTATGTGGCAAGTGTTTACTTAACTGCTTCTATATTCTTATATTACAAATGCTAATATAGAAACAAGTATTAGGCCGGGCACGGTGGCTTGTGCTTGTAAGCTTCAGCCTATGAAGCGGCCGGGGCCAGGGATCGCGGTTCGAGTCCCGCCTGGGGCCCGTAGTGAGACCTGGTTCCAAAAAAAAACAGCTGGGCGTGGTGGCACACGCCTGTAATCCCAGCTACCTGGGAAGCTGAGGCTGGGGATCGCTTGAGTCCGTGGTACCCCG
>PVHY01031751.1:0-12396 GCA_004024945.1 Uropsilus gracilis | reverse complement strand
GGGAGGTAGATGGCACAATGTCCAGAAACACAGTCAGCACTCTCCTAGCTTCCTTGAAGAACTCGTCAGAGCCACCAGGCAGGCTTTCTCCCTGCCTCACGTCGGCCCTGCCTTATTCAGGGCTTGCTGAACAATACCGTTGCTGTGAATTTCTTGGATTAAACAGATACAAGTAAACGGTATTGAAATGGTGTGCAGGTTTGGAGATCTGGCGGCATCACTGCGCTCTTGATGTCATCTTTCCTCCTGGGTAGAATAGACTGGACTCAGCAGGAGGGAGGCGTGGCCTCATGTGGAGATTAATAGTAACAGAATCTCCAAACCAGGGGTCTCAGTGCTGGCGGCTGCTGCCCCTCGTTGCTCCCCCCTCCCCCGAACCCTCTTGTCAATCTCAATAGGCTGAGAATTCTCAGCCTATCTGCACAAAAGAAACTCTGTGCAGAACCTCGGAGGCTTCCTGCTCAGTGTCTACACATTCCATCCACACACACGTCCCTCCAGTGCACACACCTCCCTCCAGTACACACACGTGCACATACACTCCACCCAGACACACATCACTTCTGAGAAATGCAACTAAAATGCCCGAGAGAGAGAGAGAAAGGGAGAAAAAGCTCTAGTTTAACCCACTCTGGTCAACTGAGATAGATAAATGACTTTCCCAGAGCCACACAGCACAGAGCCATAGCCAATGCCCAGGTACCCTCCATCTTCCCCCAGTGCTGCCAGGCCCATGTGTACTTGGACTGGATGTGACTTCTGATATGATTTAGTGCATCCTCTGTAGATAAAGCCTGTCCCTCCTCAGAGTCACCTCAAGAACCTCACAATGACCAGTCAGTTCTTTACAAGGAAATGAAAGACCGTTTCATAACAAGCCAGTTTACTTTTGAAAGCAGCCTCTCACTAGCCCAAGTAACTGCTGGACACGTTTCATTGCTTATTTGACACTGAACACATATTTTGACAAGTAAGTTCAAAACCCTTTTTGCCACTTTCTGAGGCCATTTTTGCCGCACCTACCACAGGCCTTGGTGTATCTGTACTTTCTGAAAGATGACTTCCAAGACACTGAAAAAGAAAAGGGTGTCTTCTGGGCTCAGTATTTCTGTTTCATTTACGATCTGAGTAAGTTTAAAACTTCAAGATGGCTTTCTGCTCAAGTGGGTCTGTTCGGCCTGGAGTTGCTGAAATTATTTTTTATTGAGACTTAAAAATAGAGCCCATGGAAATCATGTATCATTTTTAAAATCAACAGGAAGGGTGGGGAGAAAACATAAAAATCAATAAAACTGAACAACCCAGAACCTCCAAACGACAGAAACGGTTGCTGTCAGCCAGTCGTAAAGTGCTGTGGTGTCCGTAGAAGGGAAAGGCTGGAATCAGTTTGATCCCAGGAGATAAGTAAGGGTGTAAGCAGGAGATGAGAGTATCTTCTCAGATAGATATTTGATGGAAATATCTGGAGAGAAATATAGCTGACCGGCTCAAAGACCCCCAGGTTGGAGAGTCTAGTTACGCATCTGCCTGGGGAACTGAGGCTACGGAGAGGCAAGAACTGAGCTGAGAGGGAGCACAAGGGATGAAGTGGTGCCTGGTGGTGGGTGTGGTGTGGTAGCCACACCTGGAGGGTGAGGCCCTAGGCCTCTCACACATGTCACTGTGAACCAGTGACACCTCAGTTTAAAAAAAAATGATTTTCTCTTGATAAGTATCTGACTTTATGACAATATCAGCAGAGTGAACGTATTCGAGTAATTTTCTCAATGGGATTTCTCCCTTTTCTCGGGCATTTTAGTTGCATTTCTCAGAAGTAATGTGTGTACGGGTGGAGTGTATGTGCACATGTGTGTCCTGGAGGGACGCATGTATACTGGAGGGACACGTGTGTACTGGAGGGATGTGTATGTACTGGAGGGACATGTGTGTGGACGAAATGTGTAAACACTGATCAGGAAGCCTCCGAAGTCCCTCACAGTTTCTTTTGTGCAAGAGACGCTGAGAATTCTCTCCTGAGTAGAAATCTGCTCAGCTCCTTCTCCCCTTTCTTCTTTGCAGCCGTTTGTCATCTACGACATGAACTCCTTAATGATGGGAGAAGACAAAATCAAGTTCAAGCACATCACGCCCCTGCAGGAGCAGAGCAAAGAGGTGGCCATCCGCATCTTCCAGGGCTGTCAGTTCCGTTCGGTGGAGGCCGTGCAGGAGATCACGGAGTACGCCAAGAGCATCCCGGGCTTCGTGAACCTCGACCTAAACGACCAGGTCACGCTCCTCAAGTACGGCGTGCACGAGATCATCTACACCATGCTGGCCTCCTTGATGAATAAGGATGGGGTGCTCATATCGGAAGGCCAAGGCTTCATGACCAGGGAGTTTCTAAAGAGCCTGAGAAAGCCCTTTGGTGACTTTATGGAGCCCAAGTTTGAGTTTGCTGTGAAGTTCAATGCACTGGAACTGGATGACAGCGACCTGGCCATATTTATAGCCGTCATCATTCTCAGCGGAGGTGAGTCGTCTCCCTGTCTCCCTCGGAGGAGGGTGGGGCTGCAGGAAGGGGTGGTGGCTCCTGCTCATGATGGTGCACGATCCTTTTTGCTCTGTGCTTCCATGCTGCTCGCGCAGATCATGCAAGTGGTGGCGTGCACAGAGCTGCCCCTAACCAGGTACCAGGAAGGCGAGCATCGACCGGCCGCGTGAAGGCCACAAGCTGCTCCCAGCTGCATCCAGTCCAAACACGCAGGACAGATGCTCTCTTGTCCTTTCGCTTCATTTTCTTTCCCTTTAACACGGCCAACCCAGGCTTCATTTTGCTGAAGACAGCTGTCACTTGGTGTAGAGACAGTACCACTGCTGCTAGTCACGTGCTGCTCCTGCCCCACCACCAACAGCAGAGGTTACTTTGAATTGCTGCTCCGGTGTTGGCAGTCAGTGACTTCCTTGCCTATACTCTCCTACAGGTTCCCTGGTGGCTTCACCGGAAGCCCCTCTGTGAGGTGGCTGCCCGTGGTTCAGGGTCCGAACCACGGACCCGCAGCAGAGACACAACACTTACTGTGCGTTTCGTTGTATTCTTGGCCTTGCTAGTACATGATCTAACTAACAAGCCCCGAAAGCCAGAGTTTATGCTAAATGTGGCCTTCATCAGCCTTGCTATGTTTCTCCAGATTGACTCTTCTGTCGATAAAACTTGTTTTTAAGGGATGAGTTTTCATCCCTGAGTGGAGAAAGTGGGTAAGCTTTCTCAGTGACTCTTCAGAATATCCTCAGCTCGTGCAAAAACCGAGGTGGGGGGGTCACAGGTGAGCTGAGAGGAACACTGTCCATTCTGTGTTTCTCTGTCATCCGATGACCGGGAAAGTTCTAACGGGGAGTCGCAGTAGCCATAGCTACTGATTAGTGCTAGCCTGTGATGCTGCTTACCCTTTGGTTAGTCTCAGTTATAATCCCGGTTATTGCTGACACTATGCTGTTACCAGTCAGCAATGCTGATACCACTTCCATGGCACTTAACGGTGCGCGTAGGGGGTACGCTGAACACTTGACACACATTCGTTAGAGTCTTACAGCTCAGTGAGGTTGAAAACCATTTTGCAGAGATGGGCACAGAAGCACCACAAGTTCAGTCACTCGCCCAGACGTGCACAGTGAGCAAAGGACAGAGCCAGGACTGTGTACTCGGGCAGCCTGCTCCCAAGCCGAGGAGTCTAGGAAGGCTGCCCTCTGCCTGCCTGGGCTGCGTCACCTGGGTCGACGCTGGACTCAAGTCCAGGGTCAAGTTGTAACTCATCAAAAAACAACTTTTCTGGTGTTATGCTTAAATAACAGAAATACACTGTCCAACATGTTTGACCAGATCTACTTCTTAAAAAGATTAATAACCCTTGGTCCTCGAGAATCGGTGATTCATTAAACATACAAGAATGAGATTTCAGTTTATTTGAGATTTATTGGGAGTAGAAAATTAAATTTTGAGACACTAGATTAGAAAGCAAGCTGGTATTGTTTAACTAGCTAATGTTTAAGGCACATTTTTATCTTTTCAACTGGAAATATAATGATTAACATTTAGTACAGTTCCAAGACATTTCCTACGCTTACTACATAGACCATATTTGTATCCTTTTCTCATAGACCCATTTTCCTGTGTCATTGCGTAATCTTTGCTAGTATTTTTAGAAGGTGCATGTGGTTATTTTATAAGCCAGAGGACAGAGGGAGTCATAAGTGAAAAGTAAAGGTCTTTGTCCTCAAAATACAACAGGATTAATATAGCCCTGTTTCTCTTATCGAAATATTTCAGTGCATGTGCTGGTGTCTGTTAGGTATATTTACAACATATGTTAAACAGCATTTTTGATGAATATAAAATATCCCATTTTATAAAGGGACCATTACATTCTACATTATCACCTTATTTGTGTTTAGGTTGTTTATAATTTACTATCAAAACCTATAGGAAAGAAAACAGAAAATCATATAAAATGTGTTCTAAATTTTGCTGTAGTAACTCTTCCATTCAGTTTAAATTTCTGTTCAGATTTCAGATTATCTTTTCATCCTAAATTACCAGAAATAGAATTGCTGGGGATATAGCTATGAATGTTTTTAAGTCTTTTATTACATTACTGTTGGTTGTTTTCCACAAAGTTTGTACAAGTTTATACTCACAGACACTTGAAATCAGCAGTCGAAAAATGCTTAGTTTCTAACTCAGAAAGGCCCGGGAACAACCATGATAATTCTGGGCTTTTTTAACCATAGCAACTTTGCTCTGTGAGCACATGAGACGTTAGTGTGGTTTCGTCTAGAAAAATGCTACTTCGGTCCGTAACTTATAAACCAGATTATTTAGAAATCAGTGATTTATTAGACCTTTAAAATTTTCATTCATTGCTCAAGAATGACTTTATGATAACTTGATTCAATGTAATAAGATAATGTAGACTATCAACTACAAAAATTTAAAAAATGAAAAATGGTACCGTTCAAATGCAGAAGTTGCAAGAACAAGTTCCCTTCAGCTTTATACAGACTTTCTTCACCGTAGCCAAAAGGCAGATCTCACTGGGTCTTCAGAATTATGAAAGAAATGTGAAGATGGCAACCAGCCACAGATACTGAAAATCTTTTATCTGTCATTACACTGAGAAGGGAAACCCTATGAATAGTTTTAGATATCCTCAAAAAGAAAGGTGGAGGGGTGGGAGGGAGGTGGACAATTTACCATTACCAGCTACAGATCCTTCCCTGGTCAGAGTTAGCTCTTGTCAACAAAGCCTCCCCTGCAGGTGCTAGCTAAGAGTGTGGCCCCACACTGTGATGGCTTGGCCACAGGGATTTGGTTCTCTTTCCTCCCAGAAGTTGGTTGGGCATAGGCTGGAGAATGAAGTGCTTGAGTCACTTTGCAGTGCAAAGACTGGGTTCCGGTGAGATCCAGTGCTCAGTCATTGGTAGATGGTGAAATCAGCGTTCCCGGCTGTGGTTTTTTGGAGGAAAAGCTGTAATTCCTCAAACCGTGGTTTTTAGATTTATTTCTATTCCTGCGTTTGTCCAGAAACGGAAACATTGATATAGACAAGAGATCTTGATTGGGCAAAAAAAATTCTGATCCTCTTATCCTACTAAGAGTGATCGCTCTATCCTCCTCGGTTTACTCTAAAGTCAGCAGGGTGGTTTCCGGAAGAAGTGCTTCAGGCAGGGATCCCGTGATGGCCGCGTTCGGCTCCCTGCTTAGACTTGCAGGAGAGCTTGGTGAGGGCGCTGTGTGCCTGCTTGAAGGAAGCTGGAGGGAGGGTGGTGCCAGTAGGATTGGGGTGGGGGTGGCTAGGGAACAGAGGGGATTAAAGACAGGCGGTCCCAGAAGGCCCAGGAATTTTTTGGATAATTGTATCTGTTTTGATCAACTAAGTAGTTGCTGAGGAAACAGGAGTTGCTATCGACTTCAGCTGTAGAAACTGCTGATGCCTTCAGATGAGTTCCTGAGATTGGCCAGGTGCTCAGTATCTGTTACTCGGCTCTCCAACCAGGCTGTGAGATGACCTGGTTCTTCTCGAACTTCCCTCTTCGTTCTTTCTCCTGTGCTTGAGGCCCGAAGATGGACACTGAAAGGAACAACTCGGAGAACCAGGCAAAGGGCAGCTCTTTGTCCCAGCCTCAGGCACTTTCTCTCCCTGGAGCCCAACGTGCTCCTGTGTTTTCACTCTCACTTCGTGGAAGGACCGCGCGGGTCATTGCCTTAAGCTCTTATCTGAGACCCAACAGCTAGTGAGCAGTGGAGCCCAAAAGCCCTAACTGTCCCCACCAGCCGCCTGATGCCACACACCCTCCCCTGCCACCTGCCAGGGGTCAATGCCCTGTTCTTGTGTCAGCGGCTGCGGCCTGTGCTCGCTCCACCATACTCCCCTCCAGAAGTGTGAGTTCCTGGGCTCCTCCAGGAGTGACGCTTCTCTAGCCTCCTGGTCAACCACAGCTTCCCCAGCTCCCTCTCGTAGATGCCCTGGCTGCAGGGGTGGCGTCAAGGGCAATAAAACTGTCTCCAGCAAGGGCATGTTTGCAACTGGCGCCTGAGCCTCCTGCCAGCACCGCCCCTCTCCCAGTAGACTCCCCCAAGCTACCCAGCAGCCCCAGCCAAGTGCAGAGCTCGGGAAAGTTGACAAGCCCCAGGACACTGTTGGACGCACTGCCCCTTCAGTGTGTGCTGTTTGGTGAAGAAAAGCATCGAGGGCTCCAGCTGGAAGCTGGCAGCAGGAAAAGGCTCTGTTAATTCAAAACACTTTGGAGCCCAGCGCTCTTCTTCCCAAACTTCCAAGATGGGAGAGCGGAAACGCACAGGGCTTTACAACCCCTTTCTTGAGGCAGCTCGCCACCCCCATCTTGATCTCAGGGATGCTCCCAATCCCGATCCAGGGATACTGAGGAGGATGGTTTTGGCGCCTCTGGCCGGCCAGGCTGCGCCAGCCAGCTCTGCAGAGACACCTCCTGCTGGTCACCCAGCGGGTGCTTTCTCTGGGAAGGTTCTGGAGAGGCTGGGGGTGGGGGCGTTGCGTTTCTGCTGCTGAACAGAGGGGAAGCGCAGGGCGCAGAAAGGAGAGATGTTCTCGCAACTCTGCGTTCCTTCCCAGCTGAAGGAAGAGTAGCCGTTCCAGACCACTGGGCACCCCTGTCCCAGCCGTAACCTGGACCCATTTCTCCCCTTGACCCTGACTAGATAAACACTGATTCATTTGCTGGAATTAGAACAGAGACACAACACAGTGCCTGGCCCAGAGTGCTGGTTGAATGGAGCACTAACCTGAATCACTACTCATGGCCCCACTTGCTGGACACTTGCCATGTGCCACAGGCATGTGCTGAGCCCTTGACGAGGCTCGTGGTGTTTCTTTGGTCTTCCCAGCAGCTCTGCAAAGTCTCCTGCTGCTTGGAGCAAACAGTGCAGGGAAGCGAAGCACCTTGCTCAGAGTCTCAGAGCTGCCGATGGCGAGACCAAGGCTCAGAGCCCCTCACCTCACAGGTCACGCCCAGCACCACGACTGTGTGTGTGTGGACGCATCCTGCTTCTTTGCTTTGGTCTTGGAGTTCTTCGGCAGTCACCAAAAACGACCCATTTTCCCGTGGCCGTTGGAATGTCACTAGTTGCCACAGCGCTTCTCCAGACACCTGTCTCACGCCGTCACATTCACATCTGGGTGACTGGGGAGGCCCCAGGCGCCCCCGCCGATCCCAGCCATGAAGGCTGTATTCTCAGGTGTGTTCAGGCCCCTGGAAATCAGGGCGCCGTTCGTGGTGTGCCCCGCAGAAATGGGCGATAAGCACTGAATGTAAATACCTCATGTAAATACATCCATGCTTAGTCAGATACCATCTCAGGCCAGGTTCTCAGAGAGATAACGTGGCTGCAAGAAAATTTATGAGAGAAAGTTAGAATTGTTAAAATACCAGCCAGCGACTATATCTCTTCCCGCCCTTTGGAAGCAGCAGTCAAAACGACACACTTGCTGGGGCTACAGCCCCCCTCCTCCCAGCTCCTGGGATGCTGGGGTGGGGGGGGGTCCGGGCTGTGGGTGACTCCTGCCTGCCCCTCTGACTCCAGTGCCCCTCACAGTCTTGAAGGCAGCCCAGCTCGTGAACGGCCTCCCCATGTGCCATCAGAGCTGTGTCTACCAGGCAGACAGTTCCACAGCCTCTGGAGCAGAAGCCAATCTGCAGGTTGAGGCCCAGGGATCAGGCCCTGCTTAAGGAGAGACCACACACACACACACACACACACACACACACTTGGGGCCTTTGCTTCCAGCAGCCCCCATGTCCTCTTTGTCCCTTATCACCAGCCTTATAGTCATCAGGGAGGGGATGGAAAACACCAGGAGCTCCAAGGGTCGCTCCCCCTGACCCCCCAGAACTTACACGTCCATTGAGGCTGCCCACCCGCCTCATCCCGCAGGTCCTGTGGACCAGCCAGACTGGTGCCTCAGTGGTAAATGCTGTTTCTTGTGATTCTTTCCCCCAGACTGAGCTAGTCCAGGACACTTGGTTTCTCACCCGATCAAGTCCCAGGCAACCCAGGGGGTGTTACTGCGCGCCCCTGTCAGCGTGATCACTCCCGACCCCTTCAAAGGGCACCTGCCCTGTGTCCCCCCAGCATGGGCTGCCCTGCCGCCCTGCCCCTCTGCCCGCCACCCGCAGGGAAAGCCTGCCAAGTGGGCAGAGACTTTGACTAGTGACTCAATATGAGTTGTCTGGAAATGCCCTGTTTGTTTGCTCTTTTCATATAACCTCGTGGACTTGGTTTAGGTAAAGGCGAGGTATGTTTATGAGCTCCCACTGGCGCCCAGATTCTGAACCCCAGACCCTGCGGACTGGGGGTGGGGAGGCCTAGGGAGGAGGTGAAACCTACTGGAATCATTGGAGAGGTGTTTGAAACTCACTTGCGCAGGTTCCTGCCTTTGTGAAGGAAGAAGTGCCTCTATCTGCGCCCGCTTGGAAGTAAGAGCCCACCCCCACCTCCACCCCAGGGGAACTGGTAGACTGGGGCTAAGGGAAACTAGGGGCTGAGGGCTGAGGGAGTGAGTGTTGACCCCAGAGACTGATGGGATGGAAAGCCAAACTGCTGAGTCATTCCTGTCACCACAGGAGTCTCGGGAGAGTCTGTCAGTCGTGGGCCGCTCTCCCCAGCGTTGTATCATTCTGGGTTCTCACAATGTGTGTCTAAACTCTGGGTGACCCCAGGCGCCCGTCCAGCCTGGCACAGCTCACCAGGACTTCAGACAGATCATCTGCAGGTGAGGGCGAGGGAGGCCCGGACCACCCCGTGGCTCTGCGGAGATACCGGCCTGCCTGTCGCTGACCACAAACCGGAAGGGGCAGGTCGAGCTGGTGGGGAGCAGTGGAGCCCCAGCCCCCCTTCCACCGCTGACTGGATTTGTGATTTCAGGCCATTAGTTACCGCCCCAGCCTGCGTTCCCTTATCAGTGCCCCCAGTAAATGCAGTGATATTACGTGAAACCTCTGGCCCCGCGCCTGGGCCACGCTCAGCCCAGACCTGGCTGACTTCCCTTTTCCCCTGTCCAACAAAGTGCAGCCCTCCAGTCACTCTGCTTGAAACTCCACCAGTGGTCATTCTTCAAGTCCCTTATTGCAATACAAGCCCCCCTCTTGTACGCCCCCACCCCAGGGGGTGGAAGTGGGGGGGAGGGGGCAGTTAATCCCCTTATCTGCTATCACTATAAAGGGATTAGTAATGGATGGAGAACAAAACCCCCAGGGAAGGAGATACTGAGAGGGAGGAGGGGCCTGGAAGCTGAGGGAAGAACTTTCCGCCTCTCTGCCCCTGAGGAGAGGGGCAGAAAGTGGGGTACAGTGGCTGCGGCTCCCAGCATGCTGATAAAGTTTGAGGTGCACGATGTGCTGAGAAGGTTCTGTGCAGAGGCTGGAGAGCACACCTCTGTGTTGAACTGGCAGATTGTCCTCAGAACCTCTCAAAAAGACACTGCAGAAAGGCCGGGGGCGTGGAGCTGGGAGCTGCAGGGAACGCCCTTAGCCACCACCTCCTGGCCTTTCTGGAGGTTGGGGAGGCAAGGCCCCAGGGTGGGTCGCACAGCTGCAGCAGGACCTGAAGTCAGCTGGCCTCTCTCAGTCCAGTCCCATCTTTCTTCTCACTGCCGACAGGGAGCTGTTAGGGTGTCAGTCCTTTTCAGGGCGAGGACTCCACCAACCGCGTTCGAGTTTGGGGCCAGGTGTGCAGTTTGCAATGACCTTTGTCTGTTTGTGAAAGCTTGGAGAGGACCCCCCTCCCCCCCACTGCGGCCTTCCATGTCGTCCTCGCTCAGGCATCCGGTGAACGTCCTGGTCCTGGTCCTGGTCCCGGTCCTTCAACACAGGTGGTCCCAGAGTAGAAAGGAAAGAGCCGGGAGGTGGGAAGGGGGTTGGACAAAAGACTGAAAGGAAGGGAGCCCTGAAGGGAGAAATACCAGGAAAGCTAGAGCAGAAGGCTCAGGAAAGCGGAGGGAGGGAGGAGAGGAGGTGAGGAGGAGAGAAGTAGGCGGGAGGAATGCTGATCCCAGTTGGAGCAGTCACTTACCATGTCAGACCTTGCCCTGTGGCTCTCCCCCCCTCCCCCAGCACGGAGCCGAATCGCTGTCATGGCAGCCGAATCACTGTCATGGCGGCTGTTTTCTCAGTGAGGAAGCTGAGGCACAGAGAGGCTCAGAAACTTGCCCAAAGGTACCAGGCCATTGAGTTTTAAGGTTGGGATTCGAGCTGCTCTGACTGAAACAGCAGCGTTTGCTCTCCACTGTGTGTTAGAATCACCTGGAAGCGCTGACTGTTCTTGCCCATCCTCTCCCAGGCCCGGTACCTCAGCTTCTCCAGCGCAGGCGCCGGGCATCAGCTGGCCTGAGCGGAATCTCCACAGGCACCTTGGATGCAGGGCCTGAGGAGAGGGTCTCCTCAGAGATGGGGCTCTACTTGGAATTTAAGTATGAAAAGAACATGTGGGAAGCTTTCTCCTAGAGCTTTCCCGGAGACAGGCTGAGGCCCCAGCGCTGCCCCAGGCACCCTGATGCCAGCCGCTGGATCAGAAAAGCAGCACAGACCCGGCTCGCCACCACTCCAGAGAAGGGAACTTGGTTTCACTGCAGCAGTTTTGTTTCATTTTTGCCTTCAACCCGTTTGCTTACGCGAAGTCAGTTCCCAGGAAGAATCTGCTGAAATCCCGGGCTCCTGTGCCCTGCGTGTGTGACCAAGAACAGCCTCTGCCTCTCCCAACCATGCCTTTGCCACCCCTGCCCTACTGACGCTCCGACCTGTCCCTGTGGACACGGCCTTTCTTGGAGCCAGCGCAGCGACTGGCAGCCTCTCACAAGGCTCCTTCCCCATCTCAGTCTCCCTGTGACCTTGGGAAAGAAACGCCGTCACTGGCTTAGAAATTAACCCGCAGCCCAGAAAGAGGGCGCAGCATGTCCAAAGCCGGGCGGAAACTAAGGCCGCCCAGCTGACTTCACGTCCCAGCTCCCTTGCCCTTTTTACCTCTCATGGGAAGGTGGGATGCGATGGAATGAAGGAAACGAGAGAGGGCTGTGAATGGGGGGACACCGACATGTGGGGGTTCCCTAGGGAGCACCCCTTCTGTTCCACCCACCCTGAGAAGGTCTGCCCCCTTCGCCGCCCGCTTTGCCTCTTGCCCAGTGCCCTGTGCACCACCCACTTCTGTGTCTTCTCTCTCAGGCGGCCAGGAGGGGGGCTAGGGCATTCAGCAGCCCCGAGAGTAGAGGCCAGACCACTCCCTCTGTTCTTCTGCCTCTCCTGCCGGAGCCCCCACTTCGACCTCCGGGCTCCCCAGCTAAGGGGGCTACTGAGAAGTGGGCCGGGGGCAGGGGCAGGTGGGAGGCAGAGGGTTTAAATGGGGAGATCCCCGCGGGGCCCTCAGAACTTAACCCTGCGTCTGGCCATCTGTCCACTTCGCCGGCCCAGACCTGGTCTCAGCGAGGCTCTGCGGACCTGCGGTCAGCAGCAGTTTTCTGCCCGCTCCCAGCACTGCAGGCGTGGGGACCGGAAAGGCCTCCTTCCGAGCGCTGCAGCTGGGGCGTGGGAGCCGGTAATTAACTGCAGCCTCCTCACCGGTGTGTCCTGGTGTATGTGAGTCAGCACTCTCACCCAAAGGGCCAGCGTGTGCGTGTGCGTGTCCCGCCCCGATCCTGATCTTCAACTCTTGGGGTCAGCGCAGCGTGGGCAAGCCTCTCTGACGGCCCTCTGCACACAGCAGCTTCCAGCGCCAGCTTGATGGCGCGTGGAGAGGGGGCGGAGGGGCCCGGCCGCCAGGCGTTTGGGCAGAGCTCTGTGGCCCCAGCTTATATCAGAGTGCGCGGGTAGGCGTGGAGCGGAGAGTGGCAGGAGAAA
>PVHY01031750.1:0-12397 GCA_004024945.1 Uropsilus gracilis | reverse complement strand
GAAAATTGGACTAAGACATACAAAAAAATGGATCAAGACAACTCCCTCACACCATGTACAAAAATCAACTCAAAATGGATAAAAGACTTAGATGTCAGACCTAATACTATGACATAAATAGAGGAAAACCTGGGCAAAACCCTCCGTGTATTACAATTCAGAAATCCCTTTCTGGAAACATCTACAGATGCCAAAAAAATTGAAGGAAAAATGAAGGAAAACATAAACATCAAACTACTACATCAAATTAAAAAGCTTCTGTACAGTAAAGAGACAACAGAAAAAACAAAAAGAAGCCCAACCAAATGGGAAAAAAGTTTCCCCTCCACAAGAGTGATAAGGGTTTAATAACCAAGAACCCCAAGGAACTCACACAACTAAACCAAAGCAAAACAAGAAGCCCAGTCAAAAAATGGGGAGAACTAAAAAGACAGTGCTCCAACGAGGAAATACAAATGATCAACAGGCACATGAAAAATTGCTTAAAGTCACTAACAATAAGGGAAACACAAATCAAAACCACAATGAGATACCACCTTACACCAGTAAGAATGGCCCACATCCAAAGAACGGGCAACAAGAAGTGCAGGTGAGGATGTGGAGGGAAAGGAACACTCTTACACTGCTGGTGGAATTGTAAACTGCTCCATCCACTATGGAAAGCTGTGTGGAGGACCCTCAAATTAATGAAAATGGAACTTACCATTTAACCCAGCAATTGCTTTCTTGGGAATCTACCCAAAAGAGACCTCAATGTGAGTACAAATGGACACCTGTGCTCGGATGTTTACTGCAGCACAATTTATAATTGCAAGGACTTGAAATCAACCTAAATGCCCCAAACCAGATGACTGGATGGAAAAAATGTGGTATATATACACAATGGAATATTACTTATCAATTAAATATGACAAATTTGATGATTTTATGATAACATGTATGTACTTAGAAGAAATCATATTAGCAGAAACAAGTCAAAAAGAAAAAGACAAATGGTTTCACTAATATGTGGGATACAGGAAAAAAATAAAAGCTATGAGGAACGTCAAAACAAGCTAAGCACCAAACTGAAGCACACAACTTGGGGTGGGGGGGAATTTGGGGGAGGTTGGGGGTAGTGAATCCCTGGGGTTACAAAGATGTGAAATTTATATTTAAATATATTAAGAAAAAAAGGAAAATAATTGCAACTTCAGGATTCTAGGACTAGCATTTTGGTCTCTGGTCTCTACCTTAGTGTGTTTATAGTTCATTATTTAACTTCCTGCTTCTACTAAAGGAATGAATACTATTTCTTTAGAGAAATTCATCGATACTCATGACTGGGAAAATCACCATAAAAATGTAGACCAAAGCATTAGTCCTATCCTTGTGTGTCCATGGTGCTATTGCTATAGCTGGTACTAAGTTAATATGGAATTATGCTGAGCTGAAGCCTAGAACTGTAACTATAGAGTAAGGATGATTAAATATATAGATATAGATATAGATATATAGATATAGATATAGATATATCAGGATGCATAAATCCAAAAAATTCTCTTTTCTAGTCAACTTTTATTATTTCAAACTGTCTTTCCCAAGCCCCTCTTAAATAGGTATAGCTTTAAATTTACCTGTTATAGTGTGATGAAACTATACCTTTTTTTAAGATGTTATTTTTTAGAGCAGTTATAGGTTAATAGTCAAATTAAGAGGACAGTATAGAGATTACCATATATCTCCTTTCACTACACTTGTGTAGCCTCCTGTTACCACCATTTCTCATTAGCATAGCCTCCTCTGTTATCTATATATCCCATTATATATAGTGGTTCATTTGTTATAACTTATGACCCTATATTAACCCATCATTGTTACCCACAGTTCACTTTTTACATTAGGATTTACTTTTGGTGCTGTATTAACTTTATCCTTTATCCTCAGAGGATACATTCCAAAACCCCCAAATCGGTGCCTGAAACCATGGATAGTATAAATACGATTTTTTTTCCTATTTAGTACCTTTGATAATTTTTAATTTATAAATTAAATACACTAAGCGATTAATAGCAAGTAATACAACAATCATTAAATAAAACAAATCGATCAATCGATAGATAGCAGTTATGTGAACATGGTCTCAAAGTATCTTACTCTATGTAGTATTTTTCATCTCACTTGACGACCTGAAACAGAAAGTGAAACTATGTAAGGGGTGACTGTGGTACATAGACTTTTTTAAAATATTTCATAGAAGGCAAATAATTTTTTGCATGAAATGTAGGAAATGGTGATTTCTGTGGTATGATCACAAGATTCATATCTTTATTTATATGTATGTCTTGATTCAGACCTGAGTGTTCATATATAATAGCTGGCATATTCTTTAATATATTTTAACTTCTCTAAACATGCTATTTGATTTACTTTTTGTCTTAATTAGGTAACTGGGAAAAAGGCATATACTACAAGTCAGCAAATTTATGAAGAAGTTAAATCATGGTGGACAAAAGATAGCAGAAAAGAGTTGCTTCCTGAGCCTAAAGAAAAAAACAAGGTAGAATTTAAATGGGCAAAAAGATAGATAATGAATTTTATTTGGGTGGGTGTTGACTTATAATGGGAGTCTTAGAGAGAGACCAAGCATAAGATGAAAGGAGATGAAGAAACATAATACCTTTACGTGTTATAATTTTTAGTATATTTTATTCATGTAGTAAAATGATTTACTTACAAATAAAAAATCATTTTGGTAACAGCTTAGAAGCTCTGCTGAAACAGAAATGCCTGCAAAAACAATTCATGCCCTGAAACAGTCAGTGACTTTGTCAGCAGTACTCAGCTCAGAAACAAAGACCAAAACAGAGGCCACCTCAGGTTTGTTTGGAATAATTCAATTTTGTTTTTATTCTTTTCTTAAATAATTTTTATGGTATTAAAATTAGTAATTTGAATCTATGTGTTTTCCTCATAAATGATTTGTCTTTCTTATATCTGTAGTATCTTTCTAGGTTATGTGTTACTCAGATACCTGAAACACCCTAAACCCTCAGTTCATAATAAAGATTTTTGCACTTGCTAGTATACAGGTGCACTGGCAAGTTGGGCGTATGAAGCATGTATTATCAGTTTATAGCTGAATTTTTTAATCAGGTGGAAGAAAATTTGCCTTTCTGAATTCTGTCAATTTATAGACTGTAAGTATGTGCCATATCTACACAGAAGAAATATCAATATCAGCTTTTTATTTCTTGTCCTATTCACCCCTCTCAGTCTCAGTTTCCACTATTGCTTTCATTTAGTTTGACTACCAAGAAAACTTTTAGTTTAAAGTAGTAAAAATAACACCAATTTTAACACTAATAACTGTGCTAGTAGTAGATATCAGTAATGAATACTTTGTAGTACAAAATAGTAACAATTATGCTTTCTAGGCCAGTACTACCCATGGTCTTACTGTCATCAAAAATAATATTAACAGACTGTTTAATACCATTTCCGTAGTGTATTCACATAAACTCACGTTTTTCTGTTATGGGTAGGTTTGTCTCCCTGTACAGTGTGAATGATACTAACCATTAAATTCTCTTACTTAAATGGAAATAGGTCCAACTCAGAGGTAGAAAGTTAGGCAATACTGATAATATGTCCCTTTTTTAGGCATCTGTTGTAGTACAAAAAGCTGGAAATACATTATATTTATCCAACCCTCATTTGAAAAGTACAACACAAATTCTGGTATGTATGTAAATAGAATAATTTTATGATGAAGAAACAAACTTAGAGAGGTTAAGTAACTTGCTCAAAATCATACGGCCTATAAGTAGAAAAGTTGTGTTTATAGTTTGCATATTCTTGACAGCAAAGTTTCTTTCAGAGTTTAATATCCAATTTACCTGTCCTCATCTTACTTAATTTTTATGAGATGTTACTGTGTAACAAACCTGATTTGACTTTTACTGTTACCTTCTGTTACCTCTCCTTTATAATCAAGGTAAGTTATAAAATTTTTAGACTCTCTGGGTAATATATAGTTGCCTTTATCCCCATATGTATGTAATATAATTTCTAAATACCTGTAAATTCCACAATTCCATCTTTGAGCAGATGAAACACATGAACAGTGGGTTTAAATAATTCCTAGTCAATATTTTTTATTCACACATCTGGATTCTAGAGCCCTTTACCTGACTGTCATGGGTAATGTGGTATGACATAAATATTTAAAGGTGGCCTGTAGAGGAGAGAGATGTACTAAAGCTATTAGTCACCCTTATTCTATATCATTAAAGGTGATTATACAGTGGACCCTTAGTTTTGCCATTTCTACATTTCATATACAACCCCAAAGATTCAAGACATGGGGAGAAACAGTAGTGAAATTATGAGCAGAAATATTAGAATAAGACCTGGACCTGCATCCAAGATCAAATATTTCCTAGTGCTGTTACTGGAAGCAAATTGTCTAATTTCTCATTCATTAAAGAGGGACAGTAATGTTTCTCTCACATGGAAAATTGTACATGAAGCATGGTATACAATGTCAAACACATATAAATTCTCAATGAGTTTCAGAAGATATTATTTGTCAATGAACAAATTTTTATTAAGCACATTTTGGGAACATGTCATTTAGCTAAGGAACCTAGTCATGGCCACCATTTGTCTTAAACAGGATGGATTAGATGCAGTGTTCAACTATATACCATGACTCTGAAAGTAAGTTTTGTTGTTCTCTGTCATCCATAGACATTTGTAATGTGTGAAAATTGTGTTATCTTAGAAATCACAAATTTAGAAATTTAGTGACATGCACCTCAAAATCTGATAAAAGCAAAATGAAATGTCTGACAGTCTCATAGTATTAATGTCCTTATAAAGCAGAGGTTGACAAACTTGCCAATGTGAAAAATTTGGTTGACTGCCTACTTTTATACATTCTTCAAGCCAAGAATTTTTTCTCCATTATTTAAATGGTTGACTAACATGAAAAGGAAAAGTTTGTGTCAAGTGACAATTATGTGAAATTCAAATCTCAACGTCTGTAAAGTTTCATCAGAACACAACCACACTTATTCACTTACATATTGTGACTACTTTCTCATCACAACATTAGCAGAGTTGAGTGGTTGTAATGAGGGGCGTATGGTTCACGAAGTCAAATATATATATTCTCTAGCCCTTTGCAAAACAAGTTTGTTGAGAGGAACTTTCAAGGGGGTGAAGTGTACCATACATACATACTTGATCTAGAGATCATGAATTTGTCAGGTTGCTTATGAATCAGGATACCAAATAGCCAAGTTCAAAATAGCTATAGTGCATGACCAAGTTTCTTGCAGTCTTTCAGTGCGAAGGAGACAAACCTGTCCATTTCTCAATCAGAAACTTGGGAGTGCAATACCTGAGCAACAGATAGAAACCAGAGATTGACTGACTCTTACTAAAACATTAATGTAGCTCACTGCTTGATTGGATTAAGGTGATAAGCACTTCATTCTTTAAAAGAGGAAAAGGTTCCACCCTCTAGGACAAAATGTCACCTGTGGCTTCATAATGAATAAAAATTCATAGTGTTTAACATGCAAAAAAAATACTACATCAGACTCATAGCTGATCTAAATAGGGAAGTTAGCAGAAAGGGTCCTCAAAGTAATTATAATTGACATTAAATAGAAAATATGAACCAAGTGGACAAACATGGAAAATTGCAACCAGTTTGGACTCTATCACAAAATCAAGTGGAGACAGTAATAGAGGGAGGGGGAAAAATCAAGAGGGTTTTCTAAAATATAGGTCTTGATTCTGAAATTAAGAATAGAGGTTAATAAGAAAAAGATTCAAACAGAAGCACAGAGAGAAAAAATAATGTATAAAGTGTGAGAATGTTCTTTGTAATATCTATTGTCTTTATATGTCCCAGTTACATTAGAGTTAAATGCTGAATATCCCAATTTCTCACAAAAGAAATAAAAATAGTATAACAATGCTAACTTCACTCAGAAATAGTGTACCTAACTTTCTTTAAATAAAATAATGTGTGAAATAAATTATCAGTGAACAGAGACCATCTAATGGCTATTTGAAATATAAACCATTACAGTTTTACAGTAACTTGAAATATTTATATTCCTTTTCTGTTATAACAGATTTTTGTAAAGTTAATGAAAATTTAAGTAGAAACTATTTTTATTATAGATAAAAATACTATAAAGAGAAAAGGGAAACACTATAATAATTATAGGGAATTGAAATTCAATATGGGTTTTATAGCTCTATCCTTCAGGACAGAGCCCAGGTCAAGGGGTGAACAATTTTTTGCCCAACAGAATGTTAAATATTTACTTTTCTTTTTGTGGGATAACTGCATTTCCCAGGGAAATTACACAGTTTTGTACTTTTATATCACAGCAGAGGAGCTACATCTGTCTGTTTGTGCTTTTTTTGTTTGTTGTTGCAATAAGACAGATCACAGACCACATTGTTTTAAAGGATGAAGAAATTTCTAAGAGGAAAGATAAAATTCTTAGTTGCATAGAAAAGGATAAGATAAATCTCTTTTTAAAGGAAGAAATCAAACAAATTAGTCTAAGTGATTAAAAACCAGGTGAACCCATATCACAATTATTTTTTTTCCCCAGAAAATTCACTTCATCCAAGAATTGTAAATTAGAGTTTACAGAGGTGAGACCCCTAAGTAGAGAATGCTGATAAAAATTTCTCTGGTTAATAAAACCTTACAACTATGGACAGATTTAAAACTTGAAGCCTTTCACCTTCTAAAAGCAAAGAGGCCTTTCAAATTTTGCTGAACTGATACTTGACCAAATCTTGTATAAAAATATAAATTAAGGAAGTATATAGAAGTGCTAGAGAATTCAGTCAGGGGATAGCATTGTTGAGCAAATTAGAGTCACTCAAAGAAGGACGGAGGGAAAAAAGTTATATAAAAATTACTTGTTACATGCTTATATCTTTAATAAAGAAAGCTTTCTTTGTTGTATACTTTTCATTTACACTGAGCAAAGGTTCCTACTATATGGCAGTAAAAGTACATTTGCAATAAAAGTAGGCATAACCACTAGGAAATAGATTTTTTAATCTGTGTGTGTGTGCTACTAGCACCTCAGAATATTTTTGCATGTAAAAAATAAATTGCATTGTAATATATGAACTTCCTTAAATGTAATCAATATCTACCAACATATTAAAGGCAATGATTTTGAAATAGTGGTAAATATAAACATTTTGAGAAGGGTGCAACTACAGTGTGAAATCAAAATCTATTTCTGACAAAATGTGAGGTACTGCTAATACTACTGTGACTTGTTACCTACGTTCATTATTGAAGACAATGTTCCTTTTCAATCAAAGGTTAATGAAAATAATAACAAATTCATCCTATCCAAGCTCAACAATTACAAGAATTCTATCCACACACCACCGAAGGGACACTAAGAATCTCTATCCTGTGAAGAACTGTATTAGTAACATGTGCACTAATTATTTGTGATCTGGTTGTTTTTAATATATTTCATGGTGAATTTACATGTAGTTACATCACATCAGTAGAAAATGTTTCTGAAAAGATTAGAAAGTGGTTCACAGTATGAGAATTCGCCCTTTAATTTTTATTATAAAATTGGAAATGTAATTCTTCTGTGGAAAAAAAGATGACTCTCAAATGAAATAAAATTTAAAAATGGATCAGAATTTGAAAACCATATTTAAAATAAAAAGAAATTCCTGAAAAAAAATCTTTAATTTTATGTCACAAAGTATAGGCACAACTTGGAGAAATTATAGGTTTGATTCTAGACCACCACAATCAAGTGAATGTCACAAGAAAGCAAGTCACTTTTTCTTTTCCCAATACATATAAAAGTTAAATTTACACTATACTGTAATCTACTGTCTGCAATAATGTAATCTAATAAAAGAGTGCACATGCCTTTATTCAATGGGACACAGAGTCATAAAGTATGTACTGGCTATTGTAAAAATAGTGCCAATAAAGTTACTCTACACAGTTTTACCACCAACTTTCAATTTAAAATAAAAACAAAAAATACAGTATTTGTGAAGTGCACTAAAGCAGGGAATGCCTCTAAATACAAAAATAGTTGTTTCTTGACTGATATCATAAAAAAGGTATACTACATGCAGCACTTTATGCATGTTATCATATTCAATACTAAAAATACTATGCTATTACTAACCTAACTCCCATTTTGTAGAAGGCCAGGGTTGTTGTGTTGGAGGTCAAGACAAACCTGGATTCAGTCTTGACTACCACTTATCAATGGAGTGATACTGGTCAAGCTTCTTAACCCCTCTAAATTAAAATTTATTTATCTGTAAAACAAGGATAATGTAAAAATAGCACCGACTTCATGGTGGTATTGTGAAATGATGCATGGAAAATAATGTAGCACCTTGCATGCCACATTTTCAGTTTATCGAGATCACCATTGACACTGCCAAATCCAGGAATTGATTCTCAGTCTCCCTCTTATGCAATCTGTCAATAAACCTTAACACCAGTTGTTGCTCTTCCTTCCTTGCTTTGCTTTTAGGATACCCCATGTTCTTGGGTTCTTTTACCTCACTGACAAGCTGCTGCTTCTCAGTCTTCTCTAATTCTCCTAATCTTCATAACTTCAAATAACTGGAGTATCCAAAGGGCTCATTTCTAAGATTTCTCATGTGTTCTAAATTATTTCATAAAGTCCTATAGTTTTAAATGCCCTATATAATTTAGGACTATAAAACTCTCAAGTTAGCCCAGGCCTCTCACTTTTACGGACTCATATTTCTAACTGCTTAGGCAACATTTGTACTCGGTTAATTCACATTTAACACAACCAAAACTTCATTTGCCTTCCCTCAAACATGCTTCTCCCACATTTTTCCCTATCTCATTAAATTATCTACTCAGTTCTTCCAGTTCCTCAAATTAAAGAATCTCGCAGTGAATTCAATTCATAAAGGAAATTCTGTCCATTCTACCTTTAGAAGATCTCCAGAATTCAATCCCTTTTTACCAGCTCCACTGCAACCACCCTAATTACACTCATCAGTATCTCTCTCCTGGAGTATTACAATAACTTCCAAAGTGGTCTCCCTACTTCCATGCTTATTCTTTGAATGAGAGGTCCTCAGTTCTTGACTGTAGCAAGGACAGAACTCAAAACCATATCCGGACAAAGCAGAACTGCAGTTTATTTGGCAATATTATACTCAGGAGGGGGTCCAAGTAGTCGGTGTCCTCAAGGATGCCTGCAGCATTGTGGGGTTTCATATTTTTATGGCATTGAGGAATATAAAGGTGCCACCCTCTCTAACATTGTCCAATGAGGGGTTTGTTTCTGCCTTTCCACTGAATGGGAGAGTTTTGGTTGTTATATGAAGTTGGAGCTGTCATGGCCACCATACCCCACAATGGGGTGAGGGGGGGCAAACCACATTACCAATCAGGAGTCCACCATGACTTTAAAGTCATTCATCTCCTCTGGAGGTAGTTGGTCCCTGGATGTTGTTTATCTGACCCCTACAGGTGTTTTCCTGGTGCCCTGTATATTGAGAATTCTTCCTGCCTTCAATTATCTTAGACACTGCTCTCTGTGTGAACAACCTAGCACAGAGTCTCTTTTACCCAGATGAAAAGTGATCTTTTTAAAATGTAGCATTATGTCACTCTTCTCAAAACTACTCAGTAGCTTTTCATTTCACAAGTGAAAAACCTTACCATGGTGCTGTGTAGTCTGGCATTGATTTCTCATCATGCTACTTATTCTCACTGCACCTATTTCACAACTTGCTTACTCTATTCCAGCCATATTTCTCACTTTGTGGTCCCTCAACCATGCATCAAGTTCATTATACCAGCCATCTTCTCACCCTGTAAGACATTTCCCTCATATCTATGAACAGAGATCGTATTTTCACCACCTTCAGTCCTTTACTCAAACATCACCTTTACAGAAGGCTTCTCTAGCCACTGTTTTGAATTGCAAACTACTCGAGCACTCTATATCCCCCTCCTTGCTTTATTCTTCTACACAATACTTACACCATCTGATACATCTTTACTTGTCTTATAAATTTGTGTTACTCAATTTGTCATATCCATGTTGGCAGAGATTGTTTTATCTGTCTTGTTCATAGTATCCAGTACCAACAATAAATTTGTTAAATTAATCACTATTTTTTTTTCATTTCAATACTTTATCAGGTGCTACACAGTTTATACCTGACCCCAAGCTCATGGATCACGGGCAGTCCCATCCAGAAGATATAGATATGTACAGCACTAGAAGCTGAAGTAGTCTGCATAGAGAACTCTACAAGATGTGTGAAATTGCAAATAATGAGTAAAAAATCATGTGTTGGGTAACAGTGACACAGAGTATAACTTGAGCCAGGTTTTTCCCTTATGTCTTCTAATATATAGTTAATTAATCACACAAGTTATTAAAACACAAGCAGAATATGATTCAGACAATATTAAATAATCGAGGAGGAGGGCAGAGGTAGAGGTACTAGGATGCATCTGATAACTTTTAAGGGTGTTTATTAAAAAAAGTAAATACATGAATACTAGTTAAATATGAAGATATGTATGTGTATATATAAATTTTTATACACACATATATTTGCTTTATCTTTACTGAATTAATGTCAACTAAATTAGAGTGGTATGTGGAAAGATATTTCACACACCCCTCCCCCCCCCTTTTTTTTTTTTGGTTTCACAGAGCTGGAATAAAATACCCATATTTTATGGCACTCGGGTTTGGCTTTGTCTGTTTTCTTAACGCTAACACCTCTTAAATATTCAAAACTCTGCAACTATTTAATAGGATCATATACTACATGTGACACCCTCCCCCCACCCCCTAATCAATGTTAATTAGCAATCCTGCTGGTTCATAGGTAGTTTCATTTCCTTGTCTGATCCCCAGGAGAGGTATTACAGATCTTAAGCCTCCTATACCTGTCAAAGATGACTGTTTATTACAAGATTACCTCATTTCAGTCATGCATCTCTCTAATACTAATGCTTTTTGTTTTTCTGACCTTATTCCTTCTCATCTTTTCCACTACCATAGTCCATCGTGTTTAATCTTCAGTCTTTGTTTTTTCTTTTCATTTGTTTATTTTTCTCAACTCCTAAATAGCTTCAGATCATCTTTATTCAAAGAGTTGTAACAGAGACCTTCCTTTATCTCTTGCCTTTTCCTCTTGAGCAGTATTTTCTTTCTTCCTATGATTACCATAACTCACCTTCTCCTTTAAACGGACTTCTCCACTTTCTCTCAATTACTCCTGGTTTTTATTATTTATTTTCAATCATTGTGCATGTACATATTTTTTACACCATTGTATACCTCAAAGTTCTCCCACTGCATTGTCACCCATGAACCATCTTCTTACTCTTTTGTGCTCATCCCTACCTTCTTTCACCCTCACGCCCCCTTCCTTACTTTATGTTTTATTTCTGCTGTCAGTTTGTTAGCTTTAACTTTTTCTTGGCCTTTTGTTTGTTTGTTTTCCCTATACCCCACATATAGGTGAGATATCCAGTATTTCTCTTTCTGGCTTATTTTTGCTAGCATAATCCCGTCTAGCTCCATCCATTCATTATAAATGCATCAAATTTGTCATTTTTGATTGCTGAATAATATTCTATTGTATCAATATACCATAGCTTTCTGATCCATTTGTCTATTTTTGGATATTTAGGTTGTTCCCATATTCTGGTAATTTACTATAAAAAGTGCCACAATAAACTACGAGTACTAAGTACAAATGTCCTTTTGAATGAGTGTTTCAGTGTCCTTTGGGTAGATCCCCAGTAGTGGAATTGATGGATCAAATAGTAGTTCCATTTTAAGTAGTTTGAAGATCCTGCACACAGCTTTCCACAGTGACTGAACCAGTTTGTATTCCCATCAGCAGTGTAAAAGTGTACCTCTTTGTTTACATCCTGGCCAGCATTTGTTGTTGCCCATTTTTTTTTTAAGTGGGCCATTCTTAGTGTTATGAAGTGGTATCTAATTATGTTGTGCTTAATTCTTTTGTTCTGAATGTTGAAGATACTGAGACTCCTCGCGTTCTGTTTTCATTCTGTATGCTTTTCATTTAATATACTTCACTGATGTTAGCCACTGTTTATATTTATTTATTACATTTCCAGTTCCCATATTTCTTTTTTTTTTAATTTATTTATTTATTTTATATATAAATTTCACAACTTTGTAATCTCAAGGGTTTGCCCCCCCCCTCCCTCCCCTCCCTTCCCCCTTTTCCCTCCTGTTCATAGTTGTGCATTTCATTTTGTTGCTTAGCTTGTTTTGATTTTCCTCAAGGCTTTTATTTATTTTTTTTTTATTTATTTTTTTTCCCTATATCC
>PVHY01031749.1:0-12389 GCA_004024945.1 Uropsilus gracilis | reverse complement strand
GGGAGGAGGAGGAGGAGGAGGACTGTTTTTGTATTTCTCTGGCAAGAAAATGAGGTTTCACAAGGCTTCAGGAAACAAGCAGCACATGACCACAAAACCTGTGAGGATAAGATAAAGTGTCTGATATTATGTTGTGGGTTATAGTGTCAGACGATAACTATATATAGTTTGAAAGATAAATTCCAACTCAAGAAAAATACCACTTGAGCTTCTCTGGATGTGAAGAAGACTTACAGCCTGACTATCTCACTAATGTCACTACAGTTTCTTTATTTTTCCTTCCCTTCTTTGGTAATGCTTTCTCCCAGACAGTCTAACCTGGTAACATGCCAGGCATGAGCAGCTTGAAGACTGTCTTCATATTATTCATAGATAATAGCCTCACTCATATTATAGAAAAAGGAAGTTTTATGATAAGAGTAGTTGGAAAATAAAATATCTGTTTACTCTAGCCATGAACTACAATTAGAAAAGCCCAAGATACCTTAAGTCATAATTAAACATTCGTTTTTTTTCTCTACTCACAAAACTTAAGGAATGCAACAATCTTTACAAAATTTTTAAAATGTACACTAGCAATAAACTAAGTGCTCATACTTTCTTCCCTCTGTTTCTCATCTGCATCACATCCACTTATGCACACTGTTTTCTTTATTCAGTGACAGATACTAGGATCAAGGCACATAGATCTGAAATAATCACAAGGTCTCTAACCCGAGCTCTCCCTGCTCCAGCTAGTTTCCCACAGTAGAGATGAGGAAAGTAAGGTATAGTGATATTTACACTTGAAACTTAAATATGCATGTTTCTGTACATTTAAATAACAATGTTTACATTCAAGGTTAAAAATCAATTGAGTATATCCTTCAGGATCCTGGGTTTTGAAATAGGCTATGGAGTTTGGATCCAGTTCCACATAGTGTTGGCAAATTACTCTCATTTCTTCCTTATGTATAAAATCAGTTAATTATAATATCTACTAAGATACTATAAATAATTTTTAATATTTCTGGTACTCTTTCAAGCAAAGACACTGTTCTGGACTATCTTTGTCCTGGACTATCTATTCAATGATATTTGAAAGACAACAACCATGGAAAATGAAGATAGTATCTACCTTCAGGGTAAATAGCAGGCTTGTTTCTTGGTCTACAAATAAAGACAATGACTCCCTCTGAAGCAATGGTCAAGTATGCTTACTGCCCATTATGAAAGACATGGGTTCCCTAATCTCAGAATTTCTCTCCTATAACATGACCCACTGTGTACATGGGAATCATCTGTTCTCAGAACTTGTATAAATGCTGACACTTTGGCACCTACTATGGATATGGCTAGTAAAGTTCTTTGTCTTTGACCCAGCAGTTTTATGTCTTCCACCAATGTTCATGCAATTGTGACAGATTAACATATATTAGCTTCCAAGAGGAGTAGAATCTTAGACTCTTCACAGTTCTTGACAAAAGATTTCAGAAAGAACTGAGCAAAGCATATAAACATAAAGAGCTTAAAAGAGTGTCTGGCACATAAAGCACAAATACTGAGTAAATGTTGTCTGTGAGTGCTATTTTATAGTTACACGCCAAATGTACATGATTTATTAGTGTAAAACCAGGACTAGAATCCTATAAAAACTCAGCCTCATGTTTTTTTATGCCTCTCCATTCTACCAATTTCTCCCAACCATACATTATATTTTCTGCACATTTTGCTTAAAATTAGTGTTGAAAATGATTAATTTAAAAGGAACACTTAAAAAAGTATACCAATTTATTTAACAAGCAAGTTAAAATGATTATGAAAGAGGCAATAAACTTGGATCCCAAATTCCTATTAAGTATTAAAATGCTATTTTAAGAGAAAAGGGGCCAAACTCATGGTACTGACACATAGAATACATTACTTTGCTCAGAAAGACATTTTATGTAAAACATAAACGTTGAAAATTCCCTAATGGCAATCATCATTTTAGTAAGTCTACTTTTATCCCTGAAAACCCATAACTGCTTTTTGTTAAAGACTGAGTAAATTTCTAAACTGTATGTCACAGGTGGAATCTCTGAAAAGAACGACTGGCTAGTACTAATTTTTGGAATTTGAAATATTTCCCTTAGACAATTTCTACAAGACATTGTTTTAGACTGGGTACTTGTATTATTACAGAAATAAATAAATAAATAGATAAATAAATAAATAAATAAATAAATAAATAAATAAATAAAACAACCCTAATATTAATGAAAGAAAGGCCTTATAGCTGACCATGTTTAATATTTTATATTATTTCTTTCATTGACTCCTCACTATAATCCAGTAGAAATTATTAGTAATGTAGTTTATTGACTAGCTGACACAGCTAGTAAGTTCCCATGGATCAAAATGAGCTAAAAACTAACAGTTAGAGACCCTGGTCCATTAAATCCTAGTTAAACTGGATTTACCAAGTAAATGAATATGATTGACCAAAATGATTAAATTATAAAACTGGACCTTTCACTAAACAATAAAACTTTCAAAACATGCCAACAATTTCAAATCACAAATCAGTCTTATTCCTTCAATAAGCTACTCTGCACAGCCAGATTGTGTGCTTTTAGAGGAATGCGAAATTTTTGAAAAAATAAAATTAAATCTGATTCAATGCTAAAAAGTTTTATAAATTAATTTTTTCCCAGAGACACACTGAGATTTACCTTTATTGTACATGCAAATAATACACAAGGATAACCAACTTTTAAAACTGTCCTTATTTCTATCTAACCCACTTGGACTCACTACTTACGTACTCAAATGTTGTGTTTTTGATTATGAGAAGTTCAAAGTCAATGCATGGTGTGACTGTTTGAGTAAAATGTTTCTTAAAACCATTAAGTCTGCCATTTTTGTCAACTCATTTTTAGTTAGGTCCCTTTCTGATTCACTTAGCTCATCAGCTTTTTAAAAACAGTGTCTCCCCCGCAGCACCCCTGTGTACCTTTTAAACTATTTCTGGAGTTCTGTTTTCTATCTTTAAATCTGTCAAACACAGTAGTTCGACTTTTTTTAAAAAAAATAGCATTTCACCTGTTCTTTTTCTCTTCTGCAGTACACTTTATACTTTGAAAATCAACATGATCTTTTTCATTCTTGATCAACACTTGCTGTAACAGCTTTCCCAGCAGCAACAGGAATGATCAGGACATGGGGACTGAATCTAGTCTCAACATTGTAACATGGATGATTATTATCAAAAAAATTACCTACCAACTCGGGTTTTTAGGAAAAGGATATTTCATTATGTAGCAAGGAAAATCGAGTAAAGAAAGAGGACATCAGGGTTAAGACCTATATAGTAGCAGAGCACAGAAGGCCGTAGTACTAGGAAGCTCTAGAGTTCTGCAGAGTATGGAAAAACAAGATTTGTCTCCTTGGTGTCCATCAGTGGGGCACTGAGGACATGATGGAAATGATAATGTATAGTCTTTGCCTTTAAAATATTTCCCATCTAGTTGAATAGAATAAGCCAAATTGACCAAAATGTAATAATCTATATAATTAGTATAAGTGTTGTCTAGACAGTTTAGCTAAGAATTCAAAGCTGAGAGATATCAAATGTCTCTGGATTATAACAACACTCTTTAAGAGAATTAAAGGGTGAAAGTGAAAAATATGGAGAATGGTCAAAACATAAAGAGAAATAACAATATATAATCAGGACACTACACTGGTAGAAGGGTTGTATGAAAGCAGCAAATGATTAGGCAAAAAAATTTTCAGCCCAATATGGTTTATAGCTGTAGACATCTTAGAAGAGAAACTTGGAGTTCACAAGCCATCATTACTCATATAAAACTCAATAATTCAATTTTCCTATTTGTAAAGACAAATTAAGTGGAATTTGTTATTTTTCTAATTCATGATGTGTTTGGATCTTTTGGAGTAGAACAGGTATTTCCTATAAGCATCTATTAAGTGCCAATTTTAGCATGATATTTAAGACTATATTAATGGAACTAAATGATCTTTTCTTACCCTGTAGTTGATTATAATACTGTAAGTCAAGGAAACACAGATAATGGAGCTATCAATTGCACTTTCTTTGTAAGATAATTGAAAAGGAGTGATGCATTCTGAATCACCTGTGTTTTCAGTGACTTTCTGTTCTTCATCCTCCTCTTAAAGTTACTTTTTAAAAAAATTCCTGAGTAAATCTTGTTGAAAAGCCGAGCAATCACATCTAAAAAATGGCAAAATGATGGGGGGCAATCTTGAATTTGGTGGCTTTGATTCCTGAAGAAATGGTGTTTTAAATAATGAAAATCTACTCTTAAGAAACATTTCACAGACAAATGTCAGTAGCATTTATGTTACAAGATAAAATTTTCAAAGTGGGGTAAATCAATAGGTTGAAAGGTGGACTACAAAAGAGTAAGGACTAAGAAACTTAGACCCATCCTGAAATTCAAACAGCCTTACTACTCTTGAACAAGTTACAATCAATACAACCATAAAAAGGACTCGATTCTTACTTAAATTTAAAAAAAATTCTAAAATCATGGATTGATTATAAATTACAAGAACCAATGATAGGACCTCTTAATTTTTGCTTTTTGCTTGTTTGTTTGTTTGTTGAAAGTGGAATTTTGGATAACTTCAGGATTCAGTGCAATGGAAAATCATCTGGTAAAGTCCACAAGAATATATTTGACTTGCAATATTTGGTTTATATGGAATGATGTACAATTTTTTAATTTTGGAGGTAAATGAAGCATGATGCTATTACTTATTATATTTGCTATTTGGAGCCTTGAATAAGAATCTTGAATAAGAAGAAGATCTTGAAACAGATCTTGAATAAGAATTTCATTATTATGAGAGTGTTGGTATTATTAGTATAATTGACTAGGATTTCGAATATTATGAAAACAATATCCTTCACTAGTTCTTCCTTTGAATATGTAATTCATTTGAGTGTTACTGAAGAATTTAGGATGTATTCACCATTGTTCTTTAGGACACTTGGAAGAAAATGTTCTTGTATCAATCTATAAAACGTATGAACAAAGCTATTATCTGGGTTATTTCTGAATATTTATATTTTATGAATATACAAGCCTAATTAAATTGTTTTCATTTTATTTTCTTTCATAGAGATTTCTGTATTGAAAAGTATAAGATTACAAAGATGAGAGAATGTCAAGGGATAAGAATGTCTGAATGAAATATGGGAAGACATGCCATAGATATTTTTTCTAGCCATTGAGGAGAGGGTGTGCTAGACAAATTTCTGAAACACGGTTAGAGCTTTAATACATTATTTTAGGTTGACTTATAGATATACCAAGGGAATGGTTACCTTTCAGTCAACAGAGACCATAGAACGTGAAAAATAAAGTATGAAAGGGCAGTTTGTCATGTTGCATCTGGTATTCTTTCTCTGTCAGCAACACCCTGCCCCCAAAGACATACTGTTTAATAAAGATTTAGTTTCGCAAAGCATCAGGAAGAGAGAATAATGGGGTATCTAAACATAGGAAGAGAAAAGTTAGATGAAATTTGAAATGGAGGTTGGGTTCAGATGAAGATATTTAATGTGGAAGGTAGGAGGGCTCTCACTTCTCTGGCTTTGACTTATATTCCAAGACTTGGAATGACATGGAAGAGGCGTGTGGGTAAGAGATATTTGGGGAGGCTAAAAAGCAGAAGTAAGCTTAATGTGTATTTCCTTCATGCTAGTTTCCTGGGACCTGCCTTACTGTTTTCCTGCTGTTTCTTAGGAAAAAGTACCTTAGAATTGTGATGAGCTTCAGGACTCAGTGGCCCCATTTCAAACCAACCCTTTGTGGCTAGGAATTTGCCCATGAGGTTATGGGTGATTTTGAGGATTTTATTGGGAAACTATTATAGTAACATCCTTTCTACTCTCTCTATACACACTAATTCTATTCAACATCTATCATGCTAAGGCTCTGCCTCTTTTGCCTTTGTGTACACTGATGGTTGAGTCCCTTTAGAATGTGCACCCCTCAACCATTTAAGGTTCTTGAGTTCTCCTAGGTTGTGCACTAACAAGGTCAACTCTTCTAGGATAACAGGATAACTAAGAGTTGCTAAATATTGTTATAAACTATCTGTAAAACCTAATAAAGAATTCCCTCAGGCAGAGGTTTTGGAAACCCAGATTCCATGCCAGCTTCATAGCTAATAGGATGTATAAAGTGTTGGGTAATATTTGTGTGTCTCAATTGATTTACTAACTGAATCAAGCTCTACTGATGTCCTTCTGTGAAGATTAAATGAAACTAAAGATATACAATACAGAGTGTATTTTTGTTTTCTGTAATAAAATAAAATGAATCGTTAAGGGGGCCATTTTTCCTTATGACATAGTTATTTAAGTCAATGTTTTTTACCCCTTACTTATTTACAAATTCCTTGAGGGCAGTAACCATAACACATATTTTCTACCCACATAAAACACAACATAGAGTCTTGATCAATAAACATCTGAAGTGAACTCTATCTGTTGATCTTTTCAGCTGTTGTGTGGATATAAATCTCTTTTCACATATTTTTAATGATAGATGCGGCAGCAGATAATAAAAATAGGATAGATATTTCAGAAGGGGTGCTGCTTCCATTTCCAGCAAGCACTTGAAAGGTAAAAATTTAATAACTGCCTAAAAGTTTGTTATTTATATCTAGCTATCAAGCAAGTTTCCGTGATTTTTTTTCAATCATTCATGAAATATATATTATCCAACAATAAAAGTTAGGTTTCATCATCTACAGGACACAAAATGACAGCTTTTCAAAGTGTTTTGAAAGAGTCTGCAAAATAATTATAGATTTAAAAAGCACATTTCCTAGCTCAAAGAGACTGCTGAAAGAGACAGCTGCTTTGTTTGTCTAGAATGTCATTATTTTTATGTGATGCTTTTGAGATACACTAATTTGCAAAAAAAAAAATGTTTCAGAAGGCAAATTTGACAGTTTAAATTCTTATGCTTAAAGTGTTCCAATAATCATAATTAATTGAAAGATTAAAAAAAGCTGAGTATAGCTTTGTCTAAATTCTTCACAAAGTCAGTAAAGTGATTCTGATGAAAAATTTAAAATCTAAGAAAGGAAAGTATATTTTGTTTCAGATAGAGAAGCATGGGGTGATTGAGAGATTCTGAAATGCTGATGGACACCCCATCATTCTAGTGAAATTTCAAATGGTTCTAGACTGTCACAACAAGCAAAATCTGTCCCCACATATTTCTATGTGGCATTCCATTTTTTTTAAACTTAACAGTATGTTAGCTTTTATTGTCTGGAAAATGATGCCAATAAAAAAAAACAAAACAAAAAAAAAACACCTGCCAATTTGATCCTTTTAGAGAAGTCAAACTTAATTTTGATCAAAGTCAATCATCTTTGGTAGTTTTAATAACTAAATCAATTTATGAGAAAATTTTAAGAAATGGAATTTTATTTATACTATGGAAGACTTTCAAGAACAAAAATGTAACTGCAGCTAAAAATAAGGATGAACTATGGACTTCACAATCTAAATTCCCTTCTACAGTCATGATACTATGTTTAGAGAGTTCCAGGGAGGGAGCACTTTAGGGTTTGCTTTTCTTTTGTTATTTGTCCACTCCTCTTCTTCCATTGATATTACTGATATCAACTGATACCTAAAAGATGTGATACTTTCTTTGGGAACATTTAAGTTTAGGAAGAAACTGAAATTCATGTATGTGGATCAAGATGGAGGTAGGAAAATAGTAAAAATATTGTTGTTAGGAAACAAATGGGCAAAATCAGCTTGAAAGTGAGAAATGTCCCTGGGGTGACCCTTGCTAAAGTCATACAGCTATTTCCAATGATAGGAGGTAAGCAGGTCACATGGTCACATGTCATTCTACAGTGTAGGGAATGGGCAACTGGGAGAGATGAAGTAGTCTTGATTTCAATCTTTGAGCCTTTGGAGGTTTCATAATCCTAAGTTTATTTTCCTAAAGGGAATCACGATTGATACATGTAGTACCTGGTAAAAAGTTTAATTCAGTGACTGAGTAAGTGAATAAGTAGAGACATTTTTGTCCTCATGAGAGTTTAGTTTTTACCTATGAGGATAATTTTACATAGTCATTTTGGATGAAGAATGTAGTTTATTTATATATTGTGCACTGTACTTGTTTTATATATACAGATATATGTAGTCCATTTATCCAATGTGGTTAACACTGAAAGGAAAATAATTTTTTAAAATAATTTATTTATATATAAATTTCAGATCACTAGCAATCCCTGATTGCTAGTGATCTCCAGGGTTCACCCCCCCCTCCCTGACCGTTCCCCCCCTGCCCCCCACCACTGTGAGTTGTGTACTTCAATTGGTTGTTAGCTTGTTTTGAATTTTCTTCATGGTTTTTTGTTTATCTTTCCCATGTCCCATATAATAGTGAAACCATTTGGTTTGGTTTCTGTCTTTTACTTTTTGACTTGTTTCTACTAATATGATTTCTTCTAAGTCCATCCATGTTATCATAAAATCATCCAATTTGTCACTTTTAAAGATGAGTAATATTCCATTATGTATAAATGCCATATCTTTTTCATCAAGTCATCTGTTTTGGGACATTTCAGTTGCTTCCATGTCCTTGCAATTATAGATAGTGCTGCAATAAACATCTGAGCACAGGTGTCCCTTTGTACAAGCATTGAGGTCTCCTTTGGGTAGATTCCCAGAAGAGCAACTACTGGGTCAAATTGTAGTTCCAGTTTCATTAATTTGAGGGCCTCCCACACAGTTTTCTATAGAGGTTGGACCAGTTTATATTCCCACCAGCAGTGTAAGAGTGTTCCCCTTTTCTCCACATCCCCGTCAGCACTTATTGTTGTCCATTTTTTTGTATGTGGGCCATTCTTACTGGTGTAAGGTAGTAACTTATTGTGGTTTTGATTTGCATTTCCCTGATTGCTAGTGACATTGAGCATTTTTTCATGTGCCTGTTGACCATTTGTATTTCCTCTTTGGATACGTGACTTTTTAGTTCTCCCCATTTTTAAACTGGATTTTTTCTTTGTTTTTGTTAAGTCATGTGAGTTCTTTGTGCATTTTTGTTATCAGACCCTTATCACTCGTATGGAGGGGAAAAAAATTTTCCCATTAGATTGGGTTTCTTTTTGTTTTCTCTGTTGTCTCTTTTGCTGTATAGAAGCTTTTTAAGTTTTATGTAGTCCCATCTGTTTATGTTTTTCTTCATTTTTTTACCTGCTGTAGAGGTGTTCAGAAATGAATTTCTGAATTGTATCTCATGGAGGGTTTTTTTGTTTTTATTGTGTGAGTTCTTTGTGTATCTTTGTTATCAGACCCTTATCACTTGTATGGAGGGCAAAATTTTTTTCCCACTTGGTTGATTTCTAGGAAAAGAGTTTTTAAAAACTGAATTAAAAAATAGGAATTTATAAATATTAATATTTATTATAACTGCCATTTGAAAACATATTAAGTTTCAAGTTTCACATACTATTAAATCTTGTACATATATCATCTCTTTTTGTGTCCATAACAACCAATGCATTCAGTATAAGCATCCCATTTTACACAGAAAACAGAAGTTCAGAATGCAAAACCACATGCTCAAAACTGAATGTTAGTAAGAGTTAGAGCATCTTCAGAGGAGCTGAATCCATGGCACACATTTTTATTCCTTAAATTTATGGACATAGTCAATAAATTTTTTAAACATTTTGAGATAGAAAATCATTTCAGAATATAGATGTCTTCCTGAAACTAAATATACATATATATATGTATGTGTGAATGTGTGTATATATCTACATATATATGTGTATGTATATATATTATATATGCATTCTCCATAAAATTTCCTATACAGGTAAAAATATGCACTGTCAATACTCACTCCCATTTTGAATTCTATAAATACCAGACTTAAGCCAGAAATCTACAAAGTCACATAGAGAAAAGAGAGGAATATGAATATTGCAATAAAAACATTTGTAAATGGTTTACTACAGAAATAAATAAATGATAAGGGAAAAAATTTCTCAGAGACACTTTCAAAAATTCTATAGCTTTTCAGGATATGCCTTAACAGACCCTCTGCTTTCAATTGAACACTATATCCCTTCTGAGAATCTTAAAGGAGCAGTTCCACAGTAGTCTCATAGGAAAATCAATGTAGAAATCTACTCTCAAGTCAATGACTTTTTAGTTCTATTTATTTATTTATTTGCATAGGAAAGCACAGTTCAAGAATCAACATTTTAAGCAAAAATTAAGGGAATGTATCATTACCTAAGCTAAGACTATTCCAAGTTGCAGGTGAGGGTTTTCTATTTTAGATGTTTCCCTCAACAAATTCTTAAAATATAATGCTCTATTTGAAAGGGGAACTATGCCCCTGATCATTCTGGATCTGCCTATACAAAGACCCCTCCCAAGCTGCATTGGTGAGATAAAGTTCCTCAGGGAGAAGACATGTACTATATGGAAATAAATTTCAGCATGCATTGAAGCCCCCAATACAGATGGCTGACCTGTTAACCCTACAACATAAAGTCTCAGCTAGTTCAATTTCAGGCAACAGTGAAGTATCTCATGCTTGCAGAGAGCATGCTATGTAGAGGTACTGGCAGGTTTTAGAGTTGGAGATGTGAAGGAGATTAAAAGAAAGTTTACAGCACTTGGCATTAGGAAGTGCACATGATCTCAATCCTGCCAGAGCTTTACCTCTGAGACGAAATACCTGACAGCCTCAAAAAGTGTGCTTGATAATGTGGAGATTTGCTGAAACTCGTATATCCATTCCCCCCACCATGCACCAACAGGAAGGATAAAAGTACTCTGGAAATGTGTTAATACCAGAGTCTTTTGCAATGAACCATATGACAAGGTGCTATTGAACAGTTTGGAAAATCAGAATCGGTTGAAGCATGTTATTACAAGAGAAACATAAAGTAAGGCATTATTCAAGAAGCTTTAGGATTCATGAGCAATCTAAATTACCCTTGTTAGCAAAACTTGATTCAAGAAGAAAAGAGAAATGACAGATGTTGACTTTATGAGCACAACCAAATGGCAGAGTTGAACTGGAGGTCTTAGCTTAAGATTTGGGGAGTTACTGGTTTAATAGCTTTCTCAGTAAATCAACTTCTATACAAGCAGTTTCAGTGACTGATTTCCAATGTCAAGCTCTACTCAAAAACCCATACAAAAGTGGAAGCCCTGGTGAGAAACTGTTCATTAATTTACTTTAATGTATGAAACCTGATCTTGAAGAGACTAGCTGGGACCATCTAAGTACAAACAGCACCTTAAGGGGTGCTTGTTTATATGGTGCATCTCGCATGCATGAGATTGCCAATTGAAAAGAAAGTATCTCCCTCTTCCATTTTTAAAATTTGGATATAGAAAAGATGGGTATTTGACAAACAGAACTTTATATGGAAAACTTATTTTTAACTACCAATAAATTAAGATCAGAAAACAAGAAGAAATCAAGGGGACAAATCATCCTTGCAAAGCAACATTTCTCAAGAGCTATTCTGACTCCTACAAGGAGTCAGAGGACATATATGTAGAGGTCGAAAAGAACAGAAGTTGATGCTCCTTCCCTATATGTAAGAGTCATTAACCCAGATAGAAGCCTTACTTGAGAGTGAAAATGAGAATAGAAAGTACTGGTGAGATTTTCTTTTGTTCAGGTGTATACTGTCTAATACTATGATCTTCTGCATAATTGCCAGAAATCCATATGCTACAGAGATATCTACAGATGTAGTTTCACTCTGCCTATGCTAGGTCATGGCAATAACAGTATAGGTGGGGTAGCTAGCACTGTGTAGGTGAGTGTAACAATATCTCCCAGAAACCACGTAAAAGGCAGGGCTAAAAATAAATACCCAAGTTGCTAATTCAGATCCTCAAAGAGGAAAAGTACTTATTGGGGGCTCAGAAGATGTTTGAGGCTTGAATGCTAAAAGTAAACTGTCTTATCATCTTAACCCCAAAAAGGAGTTTTATTGAAAGTGAGAAGAGGCTGCCCCCCTTCCCTACCCAGGCGTGAAGGGATGCTTGGCTGTCTTCCTTTCTTATTCATCACTGGTCCTTATGATAATACCAGGCACCTAGGAAATGCTCCATGAGCATTTGCTGAAAAAATAGATTTTGGTAGGAAAAGAAAAAGTTCTGTAGATAATGCTAAAACTAGTGGGCACCATGTGAGTTTTTACCTCTGAGATCTTTAAGAAGAGACAAGATTGTTGGCTATGTTTCTAAGTACACATTTGTCTAAAAGTGCAGAGGTGGCTCTATGTCCTTGGTCCTCTTCATCTTTTGATTTTTCTTTTTTTTTTAAACTTTTTGATTTTAATTTATACATATATAT
>PVHY01031748.1:0-12398 GCA_004024945.1 Uropsilus gracilis | reverse complement strand
TGTGTGTATGTGTATGAGTATGTGTGTGCATCTGTGTCTGTGTGCTTGTCTGTGTGTATGAGTGTGTGTGTATCTGTGTATGAGTATGTGTGTGCATCTGTGTCTGTGTGCTTGTCTGTGTATATATGAGTTTGTATGTGTGTATCTGTGTATGAGTGTGTGTGCATCTGTGTCTGTGCACTTATCTGTGTATGTATGAGTTTGTGTGTATGTGTATGAGTATGTGTGTGCATCTGTGTCTGTGTGCTTGTCTGTGTGTATGAGTGTGTGTGTATCTGTGTATGAGTATGTGTGTGCATCTGTGTCTGTGTGCTTGTCTGTGTATGTATAAGTTTGTATGTGTGTATCTGTGTATGAGTATGTGTGTGCATCTGTGTCTGTGTGCTTGTCTGTGTGTATGAGTGTGTGTGTATCTGTGTATGAGTATGTGTGTGCATCTGTGTTTGTGTGCTTGTCTGTGTATGTATAAGTTTGTATGTGTGCATCTGTGTATGAGTATGTGCATCTGTGTCTGTGTGCTTGTCTGTGTGTATGTATATGTGTATGAGTATGTGTGTGCATCTGTGTCTGTGCTTGTATGTTCATGTATGAGTTTGTGTGTATCTGTATGAGTATGTGTGTGCATCTGTATGCTTGTCTGTATGAGTGTGTGTATCTGTGTATGAGAATGTGTGTGCATCTGTGTCTGTGTGCTTGTCTGTGTGTATGAGTGTGTGTATGTGTATGTGTGTGCATCTATATCTGCTTGTATGTGTATGTATGAGTTTGTGTGTGTATCTGTATGAGTATGTGTGTGCATCTGTATTCTTGTCTGTATGAGTTTGTGTGTATCTGTGTATGAGTATGTGTATGCATCTGTATCTATGTGCTTGTCTGTGTGTGTATGAGTTTGTGTGTGTGTATCTATGTATAAGTATGTGGGTGGTAGAGACGGGAGGAAAAGGCAGCAGCAGGCATCACCTGTGTTGTCCAGGGCTTCCCAGGAGAGGCTTGTAGAAAGACTTGGGCCTACCGTGACTCCTTCCTCCGTGCACACTTGGCCAAGCTGTACCAGCACAGAGAGCCACCACTGAAGGGGTGCTCATGGGGGTTGATAAGGCAGGGAAAGAGGTGTCCTCTGGGATTGTTTTTCCTTTACCTATCCCCATCACCATTCCCTCTTCCCCCTCCCTCTTCACTTCAGAAGCTACTTCATGTCTAGGTGTCCATAAGTATTTATTTAACTTCGTTGAATCGTCCACTATGTAAGTGTTCAGTCTTTATCATTCTGACTTGCTTGACTGCACAGAATTCTCTCCAACTTCCTTTTTGCTGTAAATGGTAGCGTTTCCCCTTTTTGCTGGCTGAATAGTATTCCATGGTGTGGACGGACCACATCATTTTAATCTAGTTCCCTATCACTGGGCACCTGGATAGCATCCCTGTCTTGGCTATTGTAAATCATGCTGTGATAAACATTGTGGAGCATATAATTTTTTTCTGCTCTCATATGCAAAAACAGATATTGAGGGGATTATATAAGAAGGTGATAAAATTGCATTTCGTATACATTGACAGAGTTTACAGGTTCAGATGGCAATTGGCAAAAAATATGAAATTCAGAAAAAATTTAGTCATATCGTAGAAAATGTTGTCACCTACCTTTTATTATTTGTTTTCATTGATTATATTTTTTTAAAATTATATGTATATATGCGCACATATGTGTATATTTTGCATCATTATCTACCTTGAGGTTCTCCTACCACCTTATCACCCATGAACCATCTTAATTTCTTGTGTCCATCCCTCCCCAGCATATAATTCTTTATTTTTTTAAAGCTGTGTTTTAAGCAGATACCCAGAAATGGAATTGCTGGGTCAACTGGCATTTCTCCATGATTATATTTTCAAAATACCCGGGAATGCCTGGAAGCACCTACCACATCTTATGAAAGCAACAGTGCCAAGTTCATCAAATGAGATGGGCAGGCAGGGCTCTGTCTTGGGGAGGAAGTTCTAAAAACACTTATGAGGTGATGAGTGCATATTCCTGGAATCTGTGCTCATGCTACAGAGCTATATCTGCCCTTGCTCACCTTGGCCATGGATGAGGTGGTTTCGCTTAGTTGCCATACGAATTCTCACGTTTGACATGGGAGGTCGTTGAAACAAAGCTTAAATTACCCACATTACCAAGGGAAACTGCAAAGAGACTACTATTTTCCAATACCAGCTCAATTTGGGCCAGGATCTGAAAGAGACACCAGAAATATTACCCCTGCCTGAGACGAGAAAGCAGAGCTGTGGGGCCAGGCCTCACTGTTGGTGTTTGAGAAGGAAAGGAACACCCAGGCATGCTTCCTGGAGGAGGAGGGACTGTTGAGTCATTGAGATACACACCCATTCTCTACTGAATCTGATCAGTCCCCTCTACATGGCAGCTGTTGGAAGAAGTAGAACAGGTGTTAGAAACCCCACTCCTTGTTGCTGGCATTTTCATTCACAAAGACTTGGGTGTGTTCTCATCTTGTAGCTTTCCACAGGTTAGAGACAGACTTTTGCAGCCTGAGTCTTGAATGCAAGTGTCCTGTGCTAGTTTTGCCAGATGAGTGACGTCTGCCTTTGGACTTGTTCAGCAGTCAGAGGGCTGTACTTGAACTCTAGGTAGGTTGTGAACTTGGGTACAACCTCGTGTCTTAAAGACAACAGCAGCTCATCATCTTGCGTCATGGCGAGCGCCTTCTCATCTAATCCGAGAAGCAAATCAGTGTTCAGGTTGCAAGTAATGGAGACAGAAATCGAAACCAATCGGGGGAGGCACTTAGTATTCAGTCTCTTTCAAAAAACATCTATGGCCGAAAATGCACTTTCGATAATTTTTTTTTTCTGGTCACCAGCACACAGCTAGGAGTGGCCACGCAGCCAGAGGAAGTCATGTGTCTTTGTATATTTTATAGCGTCCCAGCCCCAGATTTCATGATTTTAGATGTGGTCAAAATCCTACTTTTGGGAAAGAGAGAAAACAGACGTCTCTTTCCCATCATGCTTCTGCAAAGTCTTCTGTTAAGTCACTTGATCTCTTCCCAAGGCAAGAGGAAAATAGCTTTAGAAATACACTTTTTTATATTAAGTGTTCCGCCTGGCCAGTCAACAGGTGTCTGCTATGACTAGAGCTGGCTTCTCACTCTGGGAGCAGTTGTTTCTACAGAGCAGGCCTTCGCTGCCCTCCCCTCCTCTTACCTCCATCCCAACTGCCCCATGGAGACCCCCATACCTGCCCCTTCTCCCTTCCAGATCTGCTTCCTATACAGGGCGGGGCTGTCCTAGTGCAGCTTGATTCATAAGAATATTGTCATGTGACCATGACCTGATTGGCCAGGGGCAAGGTGATGAAGTCTGGTCTGATTGGTCAGATTAGGGCAAGACTGTGGTCTGATTGGCCCAGCTTAGGACATGCTACTGTGGGCTAATTGGCCTGGTCTTCATTCCATTTCAAGCCAAGCCTGGTCTTCATTCCATTTCAAGCCATGGAGTCCTTCAAGATAAACGCTAAGACACACTTTAAGAAATGGGTCTTTTAAGCAGACAGTATTTTTTACTACTAGTCAGTCCTACTCCCTCCTGCCTGTAAGTTATGATTTTGGAACCAAAGAGAGGGAGGCAGAGAGGATGTCCTTCAGGACAGCAGGATTTGGGGACTGTCTCTTCTGTATTTTATCCCAAGGAGTTTATCCCCAGAATACTCCTGTGAAGCTTTGATACAGGGTTGTGAGTGATGCAGTTAAAATTGTGTAGGCGCCAGCGTACCCTGGTGGGTGGAGTCTGAGAGAAAGACCCCGCAAGGAGAAGTGAGAAGCGCCAAAAGGCAGATAAAAGGAAGAAGTGAAAAAAAGGAAGGAGATGAGAATGGTGGGCCAAGAGAACAGGCCCATGTGACCTGGCCAGGGGAAGCCCCCTGGAAGAGTGAGCTGGAGGTGGCAAGGAGCCATGGTGGCTGGTAGGAGAGTGTGGCACCACAGCAAGGTGGCACAGTGACTGGTACCTGGAGATGGCCAAGGGTGTGGAAAGCTGATTTTTGCATCAATTGTGGAAGAAATTTGAAGAGCCTTGGAGAAGCGGAGCAGCTCGGAACCCTGGAGAAGAAGTGAAGAGAAGACACTGGAGAAAGACTGGACATGGCAGGGTGCCCACCCCAGGTGTGGAGGGACAAAGGGCACCATCATGGACATGTGTCTCTGGGACCTTTGGGACTGAGAATGGTGACTGGGGTAAGATAACTTGTGGCTTTGAAAGGTTTTTGTTTTCCTGGTTAATTTCCCTTGTTAATAAAACCCTGCTGTTGAACTGCAGTTGAGTGGCAACTGCTACGTGTGGGTGAGGGAACCTGCGAGGCAGAGACACTTTTTAAATGCAGCTTGTTGGTTGGCGGCTTTCTGATCTTATTTCGGCTTTACTGGTCCTCTGTGTGCCCCGCACTTTACAGCTGGGCCCGGCTTCTTGTTGTGACCTTGTGAGCTCACACGGGTCCTTGAAAGATGCGCTGGGCTGCCTTCTTTCTCCCCTGCTCAGCCTACACCCACCCAGAGGGTGGGCCTCATCCACATCTGAAAAATACATTTTAAAGAAAGAATGTCAGCTTCTAAAGAAACTTGGCGACACAGGGAAGCTTGAGTGTATGTACTTTAGATGTCGGACAATATGGAGACACTTGGAGTTTTATTAGGTGTGCTTGTACTGTTGTGATTCGGCAGGAAATCCTTGGTTTCCGAAGTTGCGCGCACAGAGCTGTTTAGAAATGGAATTCCTTGGTGCCGGCAACTTCAGCAAAACCAAAACCAAGCAAAACAGGTGGAGTGATGATCTCGCACATATGTAATAGAGAAACCAAACAAATGAAGTAGGTAAAACCAGAGTAAACTTGCAGACTCTATGACTAGATTAATGTTACTAGGAGGGATAGAAGATGGTGGAACAGTCAAATAAAAGGGGAAATTGGGAGGGTGAAGGCTGGAACTGAACTTTCAGTGGTGAACTTCTTGTAATGGAGACATAGGATGATTTGTAATGACGCCAACGGCGTGAAACTTATGTAATGTTATGCTGTGCTGTAACTTCAATAATAAATAGAAAAAATGGGTGAAGCAAGTGTGGCAAGGTGTTTATACTCAGTATATCCAGGTGGTGGGTACACACAGGATACTCTGTATATGTAACATTTCTCATTAAAAAGATAAAATGGGTGGATGGATGCATGGATCCATGTGTGGGTGGATGGTGGATGCATTGCTGGATGGATGTGTGGGTAGGTGGGTGTATGGGTGGATAGATGGATGAATGGGTGGATAAATGGATGGATGGGTGGTTACATGAATGTGTGGATGGATAATAGATGGATGGATGTGGATGGTTACATGGATGCATGATGGGTAGATGGATGGATAGATGGATGAATGCCTATGTGAATGAGTGCATGGGTGGGTGGATGGATGGATGAATGGATAGTTGGATGGTTGTGTGATGGAGTGTGTATGTATGTTGGATTTATGGATGCATGTATGCATGCATGGGTGCATGGACCTCAGTATCCTAATCATCCTGCCCTGTCTGGTAGCCCTGGAACCTCTCTGTGAGGTGCACTGGTGACCTGGTTTCTCTGCCTTCACCACACAGAATTTCCCTGGAAGACCTGAGTCCAAGTGTGGTGCTGCACATGACAGAGAAGCTGGGCTACAAGAACAGTGACGTCATCAATACTGTGCTCTCCAACCGCGCCTGCCACATCCTCGCCATCTACTTCCTTTTAAACAAGAAACTGGAGCGCTACTTGTCAGGGGTGAGTGGGGCCCCGTGTCACCCTCTGAGGAAAAAAGCTCCAACACTTAGTGTCTCACAGTTACTGACACTTGATCACCGCTGTTAGTGCCAGTGAAGGTGAGGCTGAGTGTCTGGACTGTGGGTTGGAACAGTGACTGGAACTGCTTCTCAGGCAGCACTTTTTATCTGAGGTGCTTTTTAAATATTCTCCCACAGAGTGAAGCTATGGACGGAAAAGTCAGAGATTCCAGTCTCTTTTCCCTTTTGCTTCTCTGTTGCCTTTTCCCCCTACGACCTCCAGAAAGTGAGAACGGCTTTGGGTATCACTGGCTGCCCCTCTCTCCTTCACTCCGTCTGGACTTCACAAAGTCCAGGTGTCTTGAGTCACAAGTGGGATTCCACTGAGTGACTCTGAGCCTTGCGCGACCTTCACATTATGATCTGGCTTCTGAGTGTCTGAATTTGAGGCCTGGTACCACTTCCTGCCTAGGTGATCTTGGGCAAGTTACTTCCCTGCTCTCAGCCTCAGTTTCTCCATCTGTAAAATGGGGTTCATAATGTCATCCTTTACTATCATCATTTCATATGTGCCTGGTTGAAGGACTTTAAATGCTTGAGTATTTGGGTTTTTTAATTTTTGTTTTATTTTCCAATTTGTCTGTTTATATAACTTTATAATTTGGGGTGTACAGCTTTACACCCACATTGGTGTACATGTTTCATTCACCCTCCACCAAAACTCCAGTGCCCTTATCTTCTCTCCTGCCTCCTCCTGCCTTCTTCCTCTTCCCCCTCCTCTTTGGTAACCAGTATTCATTCTATTCACAGAGTCAAAGAATGATTCTTGCTGAGCTTTGTCAGGTTGTTGTCTTTAATTATTTATATTCCACATGTAAGTGAAACCACCCAGTATCTGTCCTTCATTTGCTGACTTATTCCACTCAGCGTCAGCACCTCAGGATTCATCCATTTTGTCCCCAAAGGCCCCATTTCTCATTTTTAATGGTTGACCTGTTTTCCACTGAGTGTGTCTCTACCTGTCAGCAGACATGTGGCATCGTGACTGTGTCCGTGTACAGTGCCACTGTGAACATGGGCATGCAGAAATCTTTTCTATGGGTGTCTTCATTTTCTTAGGGTAGATACCTAGCAGCAGTATTATGAATCCCCTTTTATTTTTTAAAAGCCTTTCCATGCTGTTTCCCTGGAGTCTGCACCAGATTACATTCTACCAATAGAGGAATAACACTCCTTTTTTCTCCACCTCCTCGCCAGCACTTGTTGTTTCTTGTCTCTTTGATATAGGCCATCCTCATGGGGATGAGGTGCCATCTCATTGTAGTTTTGGTTGTGATACTGAGCATCAGAATATTTTGTGTACCTGTAGACCATCGAATATCCTCTTTGGAGACATTTCTATTTGGGTCTTTTGCTCCTTCTTTTTGGTTGAGTAGTTTGTATGATTTTTTTGTTGAGCTGTGTACGTTCTTTATTTATTTTGGAAACTAATCCCTCATCAGATGTGTGGTGTGCAAATATCTTCTCCTAGTCTGTCGTTTGCTTTTCATTGACAGGATAGATAAAGTTGACAGACCTTTAACAATTTTTAAAAAAATCAAGAAAACACAAAAAGATTTAGAGATGATAGAGGGGGAATTACAACAGGTGCTACAGAAATATGAAAGATCTTTGACACTCCTGAAAATGTCTTTCCACAAATGAATCAGACTGTGTAGAAGACATGACATCTAGCTTTGGCGGAATCATCTCTCTCCAAATGGACAATGATTTCCAAAGAATTCTGCAGAGAAAACTGGCATCCGGGCCACGTGCATCTGCAAGAGTGGACACTGGTGTTCTCTCTTCCTGGAGGGGGCCGGTCACAGCCACCAGGTGTCAGGCGGGAGACTCAGGGTTGTGAATTGGAATGTGATTTCCCGCCCATTGATCATGTGAGGTCACGCTGTTAAGGAGACATCTGGAAAGCAGGATGTGAAGATGAACTTCAAGAGCCCTCCAGCGTTATTCACAATCGAGACCTCATCAGCCCAGAACATCACCAAGGTCCTTAGACAATAGAAACTCTCTGTGAGGTTCCGATATTAGTGGTGAAGGTGAAAAACCCCCCTGGAGTTGGGGACATAGGCAGAAGTGACCCTATTAATGCTCGGTGGCCCACATGGCCGGAGTGTTGGAGTCTCTTGTCAGCAAAGAGGTTTAAGAGAGGTTGGAGGACTTGCTGAGAACTCGCTGAGCGGTCCAAGCTGTTCAGCGGGCGGGTGGGTGCCGGCTGGGTGAACACGCAGCTGTTTGCAAGCGGACTGAGCACAGGGGGTTTGCTTGCTTTTGCTTCGGTAGGAAATCATCCACCAGATGATATTTCTTGGTCAAACACCAAAGGGGAGATCAACAAGAATTAACTCCATAGTAGGAGACTTTTCAACCTAAGAGCAATGTCTTATGGGGGAAAACATGCCCCGTGTAAGCTGTGGTGGGATACGCTGCTCATGAGAACAGTAGGGGAACTTTGGGGCTGGAGCTCAGAGATGATGCCTCAGCCCTGGCAGGCAACTGTGAGACAGACGTCCAGCTCAGGAAGACAGGACCTTCCACAGATTATTACTGGTATCATCTTAGGTGGCAAGGACTGAGCAAGAAAATATCTTGGATCTCTCCAGCAGAGACTGTAGAAACGTTCTCATTACTCTTTTATACGGATGGTGTTGCTCTCACACCCCTTATTTTACCCTTTCCTTAACCATTACAAGCTTTAGACTGGACAGGCTATGTTAGCTCAGTGGTGTCTCCTTCACCCTAGGTGCCCACTTACTGCATTCCCCCGACAAGGGCACTTAGGAACACAGTGCCAACCGGCGATAGGGTTGGAATGTAGATAGTTCTCAAGTAAAACAAGAGGATCAACTTGTGGGTTCTTTTCTTTCAAAGGATGAATGTTCTGCAAAAGCTTGTCCGTTTCATGAAACTGACTCTGAAGTTCAGGGTCTCTGATGGTTAAAGAACCCCACAGCTGCTCGGCTGAGTCAGCAAGCAGATTCGAACAGCAAGCAGATTCGGTTTGGACAGAGCTTATCCTCTGGACGCTGATCAATAAGATGGAAGCGTTTCAGACTGGCTTTTGGAATGGCTTCTTTCCGGTATCTGCCTCCAGTGTGAACTTTGCGCATCCAACTTTGCTCTTCCAAAGCCAGCATGCAGATCAACCCCAGCGAGAGGCTGTTCGGCTGAAGCTCTGGATCTTGATGTCTCGGGTGTCTTGCTGGCTGGCTGCTGTGTTTCTGTTTCCCTTTGCCCAGCGTTGCAGTGACCAGCCTGCCAGTTTTGCAAAGTTAAGCGTGACTTTGTCTATTGAGAACCCTGAAAACTCAGTTAATGTAGTTCGAACTGGAGAAGGTTCTTGTCTTCTTTCCTGGAGCCATGTTCTTTTGCCAGATGTAGCCGTGTTTCCCTGAGACACAGCGGCCTGTGTTAGTTTTCTAGGTAGCTGCGGGCAGCCAGTTTAAGCAGGTTTGTAGCCTTTCAGTGCCTCCTCCTTCTTCCTGGCCCTTTGCTCCCACCCAGTTTCTGTCACATTTTGCTTCTTTGCTTCATAGTTCGGTGACTGCTTTTAAACCCAGGCTAGACCACAGACAGCTGCTGTTGGGCTTGGTGATTTCTATAGTCGGCTCATTTAATTGTACCACTATTCCGTCCTGGTTGCTAATCTCATCAGCCAGTTACTAACAATGCAGGTATGATTTGAAATGGAAACCAGTGAGCTAAAAAGTAAATGATCACACCTTAATTACAGTTGCCACCTCTCTCTTCTTTCTCTTTGTTCTTCCTTCCTTGTTCGAAAGCCCAGAAATATGGCTGTTAAGCTGGAGAGTCTAGCAGGGCCTTCGTTGGCCGAGAAATTAATCAGTCACTTACTTTCCTTCATCTCCAGATAGGCTCGGACCTGGATCATCTTAGGTATATTTGTCTGTTTGCTTCCTTAGCAGTGTTAGGAACAGCTGTGACTTTTATGGGGGTGGGGGTGGTGATGGAGGGAAGGGCTCTTCCAGATAAGCAAACAAATGAGCCAGATTCATATCCTGTCCAGCAACTCGGTAAAATAAGTTATCTCCCAAATCACATATTCGGTTTCTGCTTGTGTGTCTCCAAGCAGACGTCATCACGTGCGTAAAGGAGCCAGATGGAGCCGGTGACCTGGCCGGGACGACTGGCCCTTTCTGGCATGGCTAGTGACACCGTAGGCTGGCTGCCCGGGCTTAGGGGTCTTCTTGCCCCCATTCACCAGCTTGCCCACCACTTTTGCCGCTTCCTCAGCCATGCTCTGATTTGAGAATGAACGGCCCTTTAATGGACATTTTAATTTCCCGTGAGTTAAGCCCAGCTTTCTTTCTCCTCTCTGGCAGAAATCTGACCCCCAGGACGGCATCTGCTATAAGACCCAGCTCTACCAGATCGAAAAGTGCAGGCCTAGCAAGGAGCCCTATGAGGTGAGTGGCCCCCAAGCAGGCCCCAGGCCTCTGAGGCAGAGCGGTTCACATAGCGGAGGAGGGTGGAAAGGAAAGCAGTGGGTGAGAAGGGTGAAAGATGAGCACTGACCTGCTTCGCCAGCACCCTGGGGAGATGGCTGTGGCAGGCCCCCTGGCCCGTGTTCCCTGCTGTGGGGACAGCAGGACCCCCCCCTCCCCCGTCCCCCAGGAGCTCTCCAACATCTGGGTGCCCAGAGTGGACCTCAGGCCAGTGTGTGGGCCTCAGACCGAGGCCGTGGACTCTCGGGGGGCAGGCTCAGGGATGGGCCTTTTCTAAGCTTCCTGGAAAGTCCTGCTGAGCAACTGAGGCTGGAAGCTACTGTCGATGGCCAGAAGGGAAACAGGAAGCACAGCAGGTCCTCCGGCGACGCGGTTTTGGTCATGGCCGCTTATTAGCATGTTGATAAGAAGGGAAACAATCCCGGCCAGGGTTACTCTGGGGGGTTGGCACGTTCTCACCCCCCCACCCCCCGTCTTTGTGGGTCGTCTCTGGTTTTCCTCCATCCCCAGAGAGGTGCTTGTGGGGTTCCTTGGCAGGTCTCTGGCCCAGTTGGGGTGTAGGAGGGATGTGCCCTGCAGAGAAGGCGTGTCCTATCCAAGACCCAGTTCTGCCTCTGTCCTGAGTTAACGGGAGAGGCTCTGGTCAACCTTGACCCTGAACTAGAATAGCAGGGGGGGAAAGTGGTGAATGGAGACAAATGATGGTTGACGATGAGGAACATTTTAGGGTCTTTTGGGGGGGGTGTCTTTGCTTCGAAGTTCGGTGTTTTCAGGACCAGCCCTTGATTGTAGGGACTTGGCTCTCGCTTGTATCGGTGGGTCTCTGGTAGCATTTTGCTTCGTGCTACAGTTTCAAGGCCCCTGTTGATACCACTGAGGACTTTTTCAGAAATACTCTGAAAAATGTAACTGTGCCAGGAGAGGGAAGGAAACTGAGGTACAGGGCGCGGGGACGTGTCCCATACACGGCCTGGTCTCTGTGCATCAAAACAGGAGTTGCTGAGAAAGCTCTGCAGACTCTGTAGAATTGGCTCTTCCCAGTGCCCCACCAGACCTGGCGCACACAATAGGTGCTCAGTTAATGTTTGCCATATGAACAAATGAAAGAATCAGGTGGACCCTGACTCAGGGTCGGAAACTGGGCAGAACTGCCACGGCTACTGGAGAAGGTGGGACGTTCCAGGCAAGCAGGGGACGCTGGCAGAGCAGCTGACAGATGTGTAACCCCTCGGGCAGGGAGGGGCCGTTGCAATCACTGGCACCGAGTGGGGGGCTCTGGGCTGGAATCCAGCGGAAGGCACTTGGCTCTTAGGCCCTTGGTTTGCACTTGACTCCAGGGCCTCAGGCAGTGACCCATGATTAGATGCACCAAGTGCCTGCAGTTGTGTTTCCCAGGTGGCCTCTGAGCTGCTCTGGACACGGGACACCCCTCCTCTCCTCCTCCCCTCCTCTCCTCCTCCCCTCCTCTCCTCCCCTCTTCTCCTCGCCACCCCCAGTGTCACAACTGCAGTGGGAAAGCGGCTCCATCTTGCATCGGGTTCTTTTCCTCAGCTGCTCAGTTCGTTGGCTCCCACACACCTGGCGAGCATTTAAAACATGTCTTGAGCTACTTAACAGTGAGGGTCTAAATGGCAACGCTAGTGGGAAAACAGCCTTTCCGGCTTCTGTCACCTGTTTGTCTTCTCCGCACAGCAGTGAGAGCTCTGCTGATTAAGGACAGGCCCTGACAAGGGTCTCCGGCTCTCTCCAGAGTGGCCCATTGGAAAAGCTGCAGAGGTCAGAAGGAGCCCAGGTGTGCTAGGTAGAGGCCACACAGCACCTCTGTGGGCTAAGTTCCCATGACCCTTGGTGGGTTCAGGCAACATCGGAGGGGTGGATGGACAGAGAGGGGGCAACCAGAAATGTCTGGTTGTGCACAGACTGCCTGGGGCATGCCCAGCCCCAGCCCCACCCAGCCCAGCCCAGCCCAGCCCAGCCCAGCCCAGCCCAGCCCAGCCTAGGTCTCTTTGTTTTCCTGGATTCCAGTTTCTTTTCTTTTTTTGGTGGGGGGAGTGGGCGGAG
>PVHY01031747.1:0-12337 GCA_004024945.1 Uropsilus gracilis | reverse complement strand
GAGGTGTGGGGGTCTGGAAGCTGTGAAGTATGTTAGCTCGAAGGCATGACTGAGTTCCCTGCCCAGGATGCTAGGTGTGCTGGCTTTTTTATCTATGACCTAGAAAAATCAACCTGGAATCTGGCCAAATTTCAGAGCACTATAAGGCTACCCATTCCTTCCCCCTAAAGGCACAAGTGAATTAAGTAAGGGTCAGGTTTCATGACACATGACCAGGGCTCCACTGTCCAAAGTGGGCAGACCAAGATGATAGTGTCCACTGACAACAGTTCTAAGCCAGGTCTGGTCCTACACATTTTTTCCCTATTATTCTGAGCCCATTAAGATCTAGGTCTAGCCGGGCACGGTGGCTCTGCCTGTAAGCTTCAGCCTATGAAGCGGCTTGATCGCAGTTCAAGTCCTACCTGGGGCACGTAGTGAGATCTAGTTCAAAAAAATATAGCTGGGTGTGGTGGCGCACGCCTGTAATCCCAGCTACCTGGGCGGCTGAGGCTGGGGATCGCTTGAGTCTGTGATACCCTGGGCAACTTGTGAGCCTGCGGTTCCATGGGCAAAAACAGTGAGACCTAGTCTCAAAAAAAAAAAAATCTAGGTCTAGCTGGGCATGGTGGAGCGTGCCTATAAGCAACAGCTTATGAAGTCATGGAGGGGTCTGGGGATCACAGTTTGAGTCCCGCCTGGGGCAACATAGTGAGACCTAATCCCAAAGAATAGCTGGGTGTGGGGGCACACGCCTGTAATCCTAGCTACCTGGGAAGCTGAGGCTGGGGACTGCTTGAGTCCGTGGTACCACAGGCAACGTTAGCCTGAGGTTCCATGGGCAAAAACAGCGAGACCTAGTCTCAAAAAAAAAAAAAAATCTAGGTCTTTATGGTGGTTGTGCATCTAAGAAAAACTTGTACCAGAGTGTCTGGAAAATGCTCAGTGTTTAGTAACTATGATTTGCTGCTCCCACCAGCACCATCATCACCATCACCATCAGTATCATCACCATCACCACCACACCATCACCATTACCATCATCACTATCACCACCACTACCACCACCATCATCACCATCACCATCATCATCATCATTATCATCATCATCACCACCACCACCATCATCACCATCACCACCACCACCATCACCACCACAACCACCATCACCACCACCATCATCACCACCACCACCATCACCACCACCATCACAATCATCAGCATCACCACCACACCATCACCATTACCATCATTATCATAATCATCAGCACCATCATCATCATTATCACACCATCACCACCACTGCCCCCATCACCATCACCACCACCATCACCACCACAGCCACCATCACCATTGTTGGGAGCTGCCAGCTACAGCCGACCAGGGCTCACACTGTGATTGAAGAAAACTTCATTTCTTCAATGAAATGAAGAAATCCCCTGCTGCCACGGATTCCACAGGAACAAATTTTTTACCTGATCTGATTTTTCCTAAGCCACTTCTTCCTCTTGTTTAACAAGTTGTAAACCATTCTTTTATACTTTTTAAATAGGCTTGTAGACTTAATAAACTGACTGGACATTCATGCTTACATTCAATCCCAGCCTCTTTGGCTGAGCTCACTCTCTTTCATCCTTCCTCATTTCCTTTGCCAGGCTCTTCACACACCATCACCACCACCATCACCACCACTGCCACCATCACCACTATTATTATCACCACCACCACCATCATTATCACCATCACCACTGTGACTCCTTATGGCAATCTCAGCACTTAGTACAAAATCTGGAGTCTGGTAGATTGTCAACCAATGACGTCTAAAACATCACTTATACTCCTGTATTAAATAGGGTGCTACATATGTGTGTGATTGTGTGTGTGCAATCAATTTTTTTTAATTAAAAAATAAATAAGTAAATAAGATGTTACCAGCTGCCCTCTCTGCCTCTGCTAATATTTCCAAATAAATCTATTTCACTCTCCATCTTTCCATTCTAGCACCCCTAGAGGCATTGGTGGGATAGTGGTGAGCATAGCTGCCTTCCATTCTAGCACCCCCAAGCCCTCTTTCTCTCACCTCCCTGTATTATTTTCTCCGTTGCACTTATAACTCCCTGACACTTTCTTTTTCTACCTACTTACTAGAATCTCTGCCTCCTTCTCCCAGCCCACCCAGCCATACACATAAACTAGATGAACACTGCACATGAGTGAGTTCCGCCCCTCCCACCTCCTCCCCTTGCCCTCTTACCTCTCGAATCCTCTTCTGCCATTCTTCAATGAACTCAGGAGCACTGGTGTTCACCTGGCTGGCATTGAATGTCCACTCTGGGCACTTCCAGGAGGGTAGGTTGAGCATGGCCAGGGAGGGGGCCACAAACGCAAAGGTCCCTCCTTGGAGAATAGGCAGCCTGCAAAAGAGGGAAGGATGCAGTTACCCACGAGATCCTTTAGCATTTCATGCCCCAATAATGGCCTTTTAATCTCAAATCTTTGCTCTGTTGAGAGGCAACATATTACCCCTGCTGTACTTGGTAAGGGGTTTCCTGACAAGCTCCACCTCAGACCCATGAGCCCTGTCAGACTTTGGACAGGTAAGAGAGAGATGGGTCGGGGGAAGACAAGCTAACCTAGTCTCAGTCTGAGAGAAGGAAACCCAAAAAGAGACTGAGCTGCTAGGCAACCATCTGGAGATTGCGCAGAGCCCAGGTAGAGGTTTGAGGTGCCACTGTATACCCCAGTCCTAGACAACCTTCCTCCCATCCCATAATCATCCCTCTCCCCCTCACTGGTACCTACATAGTTCTCCACCCTGTACAGAAACTGACGCTAGGGGGCGCTTTCGACGCATTGTCATTATCTTACACAGTTCCCTCCCCCATCTCAGTGTACCCCCAAGGGCTGACTCCATCCCTGCCTTCATTATTTTTTCATTTCCATCCCTCCAGTGCTGAATTTAGTGCCACAGAAAAGTAGCCATCGTTAGGCCTTTATCATTTTATTTTTTAATTAGGCGTGTAATGAAACCCAAACAGTGTTAATTTTCATTTTATGAACCATGAATGATGGACACTCATTCACACCTCATGTGACCTTATTGACTTTAAGTCTGCTTTGCTATCTCCTATGACACAGAATTTAGGTACTGTGGAGATGTACTTATAACAATCTTGCGCATATTAAAGAAAGCTTTAAAAAAAGTTCTATTATTGTATGCGGGAATTCACCCCTAACTCAAAAATCACTTAAGGGCCTATTTCAAAGCCATCTAGTCGTTGAGTACCTTTCTAAGTCTGCTATTTTTGTTCAAGATCATTACATGCCATTGAAATAATGCAATATATCCACTTTCTACCTCTTTGCAATTGCTAAACACCTTTTATGTTCAAGAGCAATGAAATTTTTTCCATTTATCTGCTTCAGTAATTTATCATGTGCTACCTTTATGTACACACAGCACAGCAATAAAGTCTTCCCATATTATTGTATACTCAGACCTTTCTATTTCATTTTCCATTCTTTCCTCTCTTCCTCCCCAACCCATTTTGTTGAATGTTCCCATTTTTTTTCCTGTAAGTTCTCATTGGTACCCTTTTGATAGAGATAGATAGATAGACAGATAGATAAACAGATAGACAGACAGACAGACAGACAGACAGACAGACAGACAGACAGACAGACAGACAGACAGATAGATAGATAGATAGATAGATAGATAGATAGATAGATAGATAGACAGTACACTGACAGATGACAGATAGATAGTCAGGTAGGTAGGTAGGTAGGCAGGTAGATAAGGTAGGTAGGAGGCTCAGTCTACATCTTTGTATCAATTAACCCTCTTCCTGGCATCCAATTAGATTTTTCACTTTATTCCTCTTCATTATTGCTTCTTTCTAATTCTTGAAGTAAATAGACTCTACTTTAGAGGCTGACACTAACATTTAAGGGTTAATGTCTGATGTGACTTTCTTCCTGTGCTGTCCCATAAACATGTGTCCTTGGGAGAGCCTGGCTTTTTCTGAATCTACTGATCATTTTACTCTTCTCCAGTCTTGCCAGATCCATCATAGAACTCCCCATCTTATTTTTCTTAGACCTGATTTGAAGAAAGTCCTCAGATCATGGCCCACAAGTCCTACCATGTTAGGCATTAACTCCAGCTATTGGCTTACATATGTCTTGTTCTAAATAGGATTGAAGGTGGCTATATTATGATACAGTAAAGATTTTCCACTCAGACCCTTCTTTTTCTGCTCCCCATGCCATCCCCCCCATGCTTAGCCTCACAAACAGTTACAGGGAGAGTCAGTCTGGGTGCAGATGGATTGGAATCTGGGTGCAAATCACCACTGTCACCTACACAGCATCCCACAGAAAACACAGGCAGATTTTCCCTGCCCATCCTACTCCTCCCTCCAGAGCATACCCTCTCATCTGTGTGCTCAAGGCTGAGGAAAACTCCCTGCCATTTTCCTTTGCAACTGTGACTCATATTTTTCTAGGAATAAGTGATGCTGCTAGGGGGCTGTGGTGAAATTGGGGGGTTGTGGCCCCCAGCATCTGCTTTAGAATGGCAGCCATTGTGTCCTGGTGGGTGGAGACTTGGAGAAGGGAAGTTAAGCCTTCTCTCGAGAAAAGCGGATTAAGAGATTAGGGAGGGGATGGAGGAAAACATGTGGAAAGGAGATAGAAGAGATAGAACCAAGAGGGAAGGTGCAGAAAGCAGAGGAGCAGGGAGGCTGGAAGGCCTCAGAGCTGCCTTGGCCATGTGCCACAGCAGGGTCCTTCCCTGGGCTGATGAGTCCAGGGAAGCATGTTAGAGAAACTTGTTACTTGTATAGGCTGACTTGGAAATTGAAGACTTGAGAACTTGATTTATCTTTGAAACTGCAAAGCTTAGAAGTCTTTTGGAGAACTGAAGAGAATTTTCCATGTTGCTGTTTTCAAGGAGAGATATCTGGAGTGCTTGCTGTGTTGTTATGTTGAGTGAGTTTTGCTGATGCTGGGCCACTTTGGAGTTGGAGCTGAAAGAGTGCCGGAGCTGTGCCTTTTGGAGAAGAATTGACGATGCCATCCTGGTCTTCCAAGTTGGATTTGAACCACCTGCTTTTGGAGAAGGATTGACAATGCCATCTTGGTTTCTTCTGACTTGGAGTGAGTGGAGCTGTGTCTTTGAAGAAGGAGTGGTGGTGCCATCTTAACTCCTTCATCCAGCTTGAGGCTGCTGCAGCCATGTGCTCTTTGGACTGGAGACTAGAGACTGTGTAGTAAGATTACTAAAGGGGTTCCTTTGTACCCCTCAGTGACTCTTGTCTAATTTGTCCTTCAATAAGTAAATTTGTTTTTGCCTCCCTCTCAAAGTTTATGTGGTCTTGCTACTGCATGCACAGGCTGGGAAGAATCTGATGTGTGGCTGCCTTTAAAAGGCCAGCTGCTCCCCTTTGTAAGTTTGGTTAAGCACCCCATTTTGCCTGTTTTCCCACCCAATATCAATGCTAGAAGCATACCCTTTTCCCCTCCCCCATTAACAGTTGATACATACATTTGATAAAGCACTAGCTACTCTCCCGTTACTTGCAAATTTTACAGAGAGCTGGGTAGTACTTTGATTTGCATACCTGCCTGACAGGACTCCTCCCCTAGGAATCCTTGGCAGGTGGACTGGGGAAGAAAGGTATAAAGAGGCTTGAGAAACAAAGAAAGGGATTCAGCCATTTTGGAAGGAAAGGTGGAGGCCAGGCGATGAGGGGCCAAGAGGTCTCAGGTCTAGGGCTTTGGCCCAGGCTGGTAACTTAGGACTTTTAGTAGCATAAGCTGAATGTGCCTGCTGAAAGCTAAAGAGGGTGGAGATTTAAAGTCCGTGTTGGAGTTTGTCTTGCTGGGTTTGATTCAGGTGTTTCTGGAGAGGCCTTGTGAACCAAGCCTGAGAAGAAAATGAGCTTTGCTGGTTCCTGTATTATGAAGTTTCTTTCTACTACCTGGAGGAGGTCAAGGTGAAGACAGCATTATGTTCTCGAGTGCCTGCTTGGAAGAGCTGGAGCACGCCAAGAAAGACGTCTACCCTTCAAGCATGTGTAAATGAACTCTGAAGGATTGGACAAGTGGTGAAATTAACAGGACTAAAGAACAGAGGGTTTTGGAGAATCTTGGGGAAGGGCTTTGGACAATGCTGAGGAAGGTTTTGGGCAATGTTGGAATATTCAAAGATTTTCTTATATGTTTCTTTCTGTAGTATATAGGAATTCACTTTGTTTAGTAATAAACTAGTCTGCACTCTAAGATTCTTGTTCTGGTTTATTTATAGTGAAAAGATTGGGGGTGGCGGAAAGAACCCACAATTTTGAATGTCTTTAGGCTGCAGGAGCTGCAAAGGGTAAATTTGAGACAAGCTAGTATGGCTTAAGCTACAGTTTCTGGGGTTTTTTTTTCCCTCCTGTAGTCTCTGGGACAGGGAACTGAGAAGCAGGTGGCTAGAATCTGCATAACAAAGGTGACTGGTCTGTGAAGGCATTCACCTGCAGAAATTTAGGATTTAAATCTGCCTGGGAGAAGCAGGCAGATGATTTGAGTTATAAAGTTAGAAAGCCTCCTTTACCCGATAACATAAGCACAATGTCAAAATCGGGCAGTCACAGGGATGGAACTTCTCAATTTCATAGGATTGGTATTTGGGGTTGGCAAAACCAAAGACATATGTTCCTGGGGTTAATTTTACATCTAGGTTTACAAAGTATTTAAAAACTAAAGTATTTTTATATCATTATTGCAAGAGCACTTCAGATGCTGGAGGGAAGTGCCAGTGACAAGGTTCATGGGGGAGGGGGAGTCCTGACTGGAAGTCTGAGTCACAGAGTCAAATTGCCACAGTGTATTTGTTGCAAGAATAATTGATAAGAGGACTCCAGGTAGACAAGCAACTTGAAGAGTTTATGCTAATGATGAGGTGGAACACTGTCATTTCCTTTTGTAAACTTGGGGAGGAAAACCTCAGCACTCTCTTAGCTATCTCATGTATTCCCATTAAAGGAAAAATTTGTTTATGAGTCTTGATAGAGATGTTAAATCAGACTTTATTCGGGCAGGGGTGGGGGTTTACAATAGGGGTTTATAGAGGGCAAGAGATTGGGCTCGACGCCCACTATGACAAGAAGTAGAAATTTATTGGCATGGAACAGGATGGGGGCCCAAGGGTGAAAATTTTCTAAGAGAAACATGAGGGGCAAGTGGGAGTCTGAGTTCTAAATGAATCTGAAAGTGGGTGACCAGAAAAGACTTTTTAACTTTGACTTTAACACATACAGGCCTGCTTCTCACTCTGAAGCAGGCTACTAGCAGTTCCTTTGCAATTACCTTTAACTGGATACACCTACATGCCTGCTTCTCTCTACGAAGCAGGCTACACACTGTTCATTAGCAATTGCCTTTACTGGAACTGGACACACCTAGGCCTGCTTCTCTCTCTACTAAGCAGGTTCCAAAACTGTTCATTTACCTTTAACCTTTACCTTAACCTTGAGCACCTCTGCCTGCTTCTTTCTACAAAGCAGGCCTTTACCATTGATATACAAAAGCCAGCCTATTACTCTCTGCCTTCAACTCCAAAAACTGCAGAAGAAAAAAACTTAAAAAAAAAGTTTAAACTCTTGTAGGTTCTTTCCACCATCCCCAGCCTTCTCAACCAAAATATCAAACCAATGCAAGACTATCAGTGCAGACTAATTTATTTCTAACAAAGTGATTTTCTAATTATCCTAATAACTACAAAAGAAACATGTAAGGAAAACTCCAATTACTTTAACATTGTCCAAAACCTTTCTCAGCATTGTCCAAAGTCCTTTCCCAGATTGCCCAAAAATCCTCAGTTTCTCAGTCCTGATCATCTCACCAATGTCCAGCCAGAGCTCATCTCTAGATGCTTGAAGACATGTTCCTTTGGCTGCTCCTTTGGCTTGCTCCTCCTTGTCTTCCACACTGTGTTTTCCTTGTCTTCCAGGTAGCAGGAACTCCATGGTGCCGGACCAGCAAAGTTCACACTTTCTTTTCAGGCCTAACTTTTGCACGGCCTCTTCCAGACACCAGTCAAACTCAGCAAAACAAACTCCCAACCCGGAGTTCAAATCTGCAAACTCCTTAACTGCCTTTAGCACACATGTGGCTAGCCCAGCCCAACCAAGGGCTGCAGGCCCCCAGTGGCCTTTGGCCAAGTCCACATGGCTCACATCTTTACAAGATGGCCGATTCCCATCTCTCCTCCATTGAATCTCTCTCTATCTGATCTCCATATTGGAATCCGAATCCTTGTTTGCACACACTTTATATACCTTGATTTCCCGCCTTCCAGGAAACCTGTTCACCTTCCTCCCTCCTGCATCCCCCTGAGGGGAAACTGCAACTAAGGTCATTCTCACATTTTAGCATATGTCCTTGAAATCTGCAATCTTAAACAGGAGACAATGGGGGGGGGGGTAGCACACTCTATCCAACCTAACAGGATTCTTGCTGGAGGCAGGTGGGGTGATCAGAGGTATGTGGGGGAATGAGGGGTCCAGGCAGATATAGAGGATGGGGATTCTGTGCCAACTGACTTAGGATTCTTGCTAAAACTAGACAACGTAGAAGCCAAGATGGAAACGCAAATGCCATTGAACTGTTGTCCTCTGTTGGACTAAGTAATGGACAAAGGTCACAGTTGGCCTTGCATGGCAGAACTGACTGCTTTTTCTCCCAGTTTAACAGTGAGCAAATAACAGAAAACCCCATAGGACTCTGGAGCAGGACCCAAGTCTATACCAATTCCTGCAGCAGAAAAGAAAGTTCTCCCTGCTCTGAAGACCCACAGGAAGAACTTTCCCTAAGAAACACAAGAAGATTTGTTAGGGGGCCGAGTCCCCCAGTACTGGTGGTGCTGCATAGAATGGCAGCTATTGTGTCCTGGTGGGTGGAGACTTGGAGAAGCCTTTTTGAGAGAAAAAAGGGGATTAAAGGATCAGGGAGGGAACAGAGAAAAAGACTGGAAAAGAGACAGAAGAGAAGAGGAAAAAACAGAACAGAAGAGAACAGAGAAGGTACAGAGAGGCCTCAGAGCTGCTGCCGCCATGTGGAGCAGCAGGGCATGAAAGGAGCCAAGCTCTGGGCTTCCATTCCCAGCCCAGGCCGGTGAGGAGCCCAGGGAACCATGTTGGAGAAATGTGTGCCCTGTGTGAGGTGTCTTGGAGATGCAGTACTTGAAAACTTGGTTTAATTTTTGAAACTGCAAGGTTTGGAAGTCTTCTGGAGAACTGAGGAGAGTTTGCTGTGTTGCCGTTTTCCACGTGAGACGTCTGAAGTGCTTGTTGTGTTGCTGTATCGAGTGAGTTTTGCTGATGCCAGGACACTTGAGTTGGAGCTGAAAGAAACCGGAGCTATGCTTTTTGGAGAAGAATTGATGACACCATCCTGGTTTTTCTCGTTGGATTTAAATCTCCTGCTTTTGGAAAAGGCTCAACAACACCATCTTGACTTCTTCTGGCTTGCAGTGAGTGGAGCTGTGTCTTTGTAAAAGCTGTGTCTTTGTGTATTTACACCGTCTTAACTCCTTCATCCAGCTTAAGGTGGGGCAGCCGCCATTTTGTGGACACACATGGCTGCTACAGCGAGGTGTGCTTTAGAGACTGGACTTTGTGGTAAGATCACCAAAGGGGTTCCCTTGTACCCCATAGTGACTCTTGTCTCCTTTGTCTTTCAATAAGTAAATCTGTTTTTGCCTCCCTCTTAAAGTTTATGTGGTCTTGCTACTGCATGCTCAGGCTTGAAAAAACCTGGTGTGTGGCTGGCTTTAAAGAACCAGCTGCTCCTATTTGTAAGTTTGGTTAAGCACCTTGTTTTGTTTGTTTTCTTAAGGATTTCAACAGAACTGAAGCATAGAGCAAGAGAGGGGGGAGGAGGGAGAAATCAGGGATGAGGGATGGGTACAAGAGATGGTTCTTAGGTGTTACAGTGGTGGGAGAATCTTGGGGTGGACAATGATGTAAATATATATGTACAATCAATTTTTTTAAATAAAATTATAAAGAAAAAGAAAAAGAAAAAAAACCCACATGACTAATTAAAGAAAAACTCTTCAAGTAATGGCATTATAAGTAAATTAATAATTAAATAACTATCATGCACATGACTGCAACAACCATGTGTGTCCACAAAATGGCAACTGCCCCAGCTCAAGCTAGGTGAAGGAGTTAAGATGGCTCCAACACTCCTTCTTCAAAGACACAGCTCCACTCACTCCAAGCCAAAAGAAGCCAAGATGGTGTTGTCGATCCTTCTCCGAAAGCAGGAGATTTAAATTCAACGAGAAAAACCAAGTGGTGTTGTCAATTCTTCTCCAAAAGGCATAGCTCGGGCATTCTTACAGCTCCAACTCCACAGTGGCCTGGCATCAGCAAAACTCACTTGATACAGCAACACAACAAGCACTTCAGACGTCTCACGCTGAAAACGGCAATACAGCAAACTCTCCTCAGTTCTCCAGAAGACTTCCAAATCTTGCAGTTTCAAAATTAAACCAAGTTTTCAAGTACTGCATCTCCAAGACACCTCACACAGGGCACAAGTTTTTCCAACATGCTTCCCTGGGCTCCTCACCAGCCTGAGCTGGGAATGGAAGCCCAGAGCTTGGCTCCTTCCCTGCCCTGCTGCCCCACATGGCAGGGGCAGCTCTGAGGCCTCCAACCTCCCTGCTGCTCCTCTCTATACCTTCCTTCTCTGTTCACTTCTCTCCTGTTCTCTCCTGTTCTCTCCTGTTCTGTCTCTTTCCCTTTCTTTTTCTCTATTCCCTCCCTAATCCTTTATTCTTGAGAGAAGGCTTAACTTTCCTTCTCCAAGTCTCCACGACACCAATAAACAATAGCTGCTATATTTAAATCAGCATTACCAGTACTGGGGGCCACAGCCCCCTAACATTTCCACCAGTTCATAAAAGAAAGAACAACTTAACACAAAAGATAAGACATACATTTGGAAGGATATTTCTTCCCAGAAAAAAACTGTGCCCGTATATATTTAAAAAAAAAAAAAAAAGAAACAAGTAAAGACTGTTGTACATGCTAACAATAAAGGAAAGAAGATAGAGCTGCTTCACTGATTAACTTTAGAGTGACATTTTACAACAAACTTCTACTGGAACACATGTGATGACTTCAACATATTTGAAGGCATATCTGATTCAACATAATTGAGACATAGACCATGTTTCTTTGAAGGAAAATTCAGTATTATGAACGTGCTACTTAGCATAAGTTAATCTATACATAGGGCAATTGCAATAAAAATCCCAATGAGTGTTTCATTTAAAAGTGCCTTTAACATTTATCTGGAAGAATTAAAAACTTAGAATAATTTAGAAAAAAATTTAAAGGATATTGGACAACCTGATAAAGTGTACTACAAAATTATTACTGTGTTTAAAGAAAATGAGGCCCCGTTGAAGACATAACAAAAAAATTAATTGGCAGGAAACAGAAGCCCAACAACAGATGGACCCTAGAACTTATAAGAACTTAATATATGATGAAGAAAGTGTTGTACCTCAATAAGGTGATTTATCCAACAAGTTATACTGAGAAAATTGGCCTTTAGGGAAAAAATAATACATTGAGACTCCATTTTACACAATATACCCAGAGAAATTCCAGATAAATGCAATATTTAAATTAAAAATTCTAAATACATACAAGTAATTTTTTGAAAGGCAGTATTTATCTTATTATTGGATTCAGAAAGAACTTTTTTTTTTTTTTTTTTTTTTTTTGAGACTAGGTCTCTCTATCTTTGCCTGTGGAACTGCAGGCTCTTGTTGCCTGGGGTACCAAAGATTCAAGCAACCCCCAGCCTCAGCTTCCCAGGTAGCTGGGATTACAGGCACACACCACTACGCCCAGCTAATTTTTGGAACTAGGTCTCGCTACGGGCCCCAGGCAGGACTTGAACCGCTATTCCTAGCCCCGGCCGCTTCATAGGCTGAAGCTTATAGGCACGAGCCACCGTGCCTGTCCTTGCTAAGAAAGGATTTCTGAGCCCAAAAGCAGATCAAGAAATAGTAAAGGGGCCGGGCACGGTGGCTCGTGCCTGTAAGCTTCAGCCTAAGTAGTGGCCGGGGCTAGAGATCACGGTTCAAGTCCTGCTTGGGACAACATAGCGAGACCTAGTCCCAAAAAATAGCTGGGCGTGATGGCGCGCGCCTGTAATCCCAGCTACCTGGGAAGCTGAGGCTGGGGATCGCTTGAGTCTGTGATGCCCCGGGCAACGAGAGCCTGCGGTTCCACGGGCAAAAATAGCGCGACCTAGTCTCAAAAAAAAAAAAGAAAAGAAAAGAAAT
>PVHY01031746.1:0-12398 GCA_004024945.1 Uropsilus gracilis | reverse complement strand
ATGTTTCATGAGTCCTGCAGCTCTTAGCACCCCTGGAACTGGCTGCTTTCTACCTGCTCAGAGTGGGTCATGTTGTGACTCATGGGCCGTTCAACAAGACACAAGGGCTCCAACTGAAGTTCAAAGTTGCAGGTTTATTACTGGTGTACCAGTTCCCCAAGCCAGCTCGGCAAGAGAGGCCCCAAGCAGGCTCTGTGACAACCCTTTATAGGGCAAAACAACCACCACCCCTTATTGTGAAGCAAGCAAGCAGGTCTAGGACACGTTCCCACATTCCCGTAATGGTGGGGCTCGTTCCCATAACTTCCAGTAATGCTGCCGTCCATCATCTATCAGGTGGACAAGATGGTTGTCAAGAACAACCAGGAATAAGGGGAGGCAGAAACAGGATGTCAGACCAGCCAGGTGTGGCGGGTGCTTTCCACCGAGGCCAGGGAGAGGACACTGGCTTCAACATGGAAGTTTTGAACAAAATGGAGTCACTTCGGTCAGTCTGTTCCCAATAGGTCATCTCAGTGGCAGCTGCCCCCATTGTGCATCTTCTTGAGGGCCAGCCCTCTGTCTCACTGCCCCACCCCCTACTCCACGCTGAAACTCCCAGGTCAATTAGATGCACCCAAGGCCTCATCTCCTTTTCAGCTTCTGGGGAAACTCAAACTAAAACAAACATTGTTAGTATTATTAACTCCATTTTCAGGTGAGAAGACTGATGCACAGATTGGTGAGATAACTAGCCCAAGATCACACAGCAAGGAGGTAGTGGAGTCAGGATTCAAACCCGGCAGGCTGGCTCTTAATATTATGCACGATTATTATACTGTCCTCTCTGATTCAGCTGGGTAAATAGAGTAAGAACAGTTGCTTTCTGATGCAGAAGATCAACCTTGTACCCCAAAGCACTGGGTAGCCAGTGGCTAGGTGGGCAAATGGTCTCATGTATTGCTTCCAAAGCCAGCATCACCTCGAAGGGAAATGTCAGCTCCCCAACACAGCCAGCTGTGATCTCAGAAAGATGTGATTATGGCAGCTATGCTAATGGTGTTATCATGTAGTAAGGATTTCGGGTGTGCTTGTAAACCTAAAGCTGCAATTGCCAACAAAAACTCGTCTCCCACAAATCAAGTCCCTCTGTATTGACAATTACATCCGGTGTTGCACGGAATTTAATGCCTAAATAATGAAGTCAAAGAACAATGCTAGAGACTGAGCATTTGAATATACTTGATTGATTCATTTCTCGCTGCCATTTAATAACCCACTTAGTCGGTGACGGTTAAATGCAGCAGACGTAGAAAGAACATAACACACCAGAGAGAAAACATTTTACAGATTAATAACTGGATGTGGGTACAAGCTGGCACTCCCTTAATAGCAGCACAAGAATAGGTTATCGTCAAAAATCTGGATTTAATGTTCCAAAATGGGGATTCGTGCTTTTCTTTTCTACGGTTCCATACTTATCACCACAGGCTAATGAAACATAAATCAGAAATCAGGAGCTAATAAATGCAATTCTGGGGGAGAATTTTTTTTAATTTAATACCTTCCAAGATCGTGATCTTTGTTCAAGATCTTTAATGTTCAAATTACAATGTGTGAATATTAAGTATATTCGATTAGGATTGAACTCTCCAAAAGGCTAATTTATGAAGCCTGTCGCCTGACACGCATGCACCGTTTAAAGGGGAATATGGCCACAGTTCGTTTATACCAATTTCTCCAGTATAGAGATAAACACTCTTAAGCTGCCTATATGAATAAAGTCATGTGCATATGTATCTGGCTGGTTTGTTTGATTTGTGCAGAGGGATGTACGATTAAATGATATTGATACAGTGTTTAAGGCAATTTTGGCAGGAATTTTGCTTTGGGGAATGTTCTCCTAAGATTCTTTCTTGCTGTTCAGCTGAAGGAAAGAGGTGGTTAGCTGAAGGAAGGGTCCTCTCTCGGGTCACACAGCAACAAAATGAACTTCCTCTCCAACCATCATCCTCTTCCTGAAATGATTCTATGATGCTTCTGGGAAAATACTTTCCCCTGGTGAGCTCGGTTTTAATGTAAGCTTTAAAACAGCCTCATCTCTTTCGTTGGTTGTGAGATTTAGCACTGTTTTCCCTTTTTACCAGAGGATGACCAGCCTCTGGGAGGACTGATCAGATCTTCCCCGGTGTCCAGCCAGCCTAGAAGGACATAGCACTGAAGCTTCGGGAAGTAGTAGAAGAGTGAAGGGTTGTCTGTGTGCCATGAAAGATTCTGTCCCAGAGAGAAGCTGATCCATTCATTCCACAGGTTAGTGACTTTTGCCAAGTCTAATCTTTTCAATTGATCGCAGAGGGGAATGTAGGAAACTGACAGTGAAATGAAATGCAAAATCAAAGCTCAGATGTTAGGATAAGATTGGATAAGACATAATGCAGAGATTTACATCTCCAGACCCTACATATTTAATGCCAATGAGTCCATTTGATTCGGAGCCCCCTGGCAGTCAAGATAAAAAGAGAAACATCCTTTTTATGGGTTGCCCCCAGGGAAAGCAGAGGTTTCCCTGCGCCTGAGCAAGTCTGACCAAGTACTGCCACTACCCTAAGAAGTGCCTCTGAGAGAAGTGGCAAGCCAACACACACACACACACACACACACACACACACACGCATGCACACTTGCATACACACATGCACATGTACACACACATGTGTACCCAGGATCCCCTCTCCACATACTCCTCCCAAAGGCAGGCTCTCTTGCTGAGCTCATGGCATCTTCACGAAATGTAGCAATGAATTCATCCTTCTCTGGATAGGAGCAGCCCTGTGGGTTGGGCAGACAAGTTGACCCTGTCCCCATGCAGGGAAGCAGACATCTTTTTCTCCAGGAAGACACAGCCCAGGAAAACAGCTTGGAAAGCAAAGGCTGGCTAATGCCAGCCCTTATGGACGCCTTTGGCTGAACTTCGCACAAGGAACTGGAGTTAACTCTAAAACTTTTTCACATTGGGTTTCAAGTGAGACCATGAGAGATAGGATGGACAAAAATCTCAACGTTGGGAATTATACCATGTTCCCTGCAGCAATTTTCAGCTTCTGGTGAAAGCCAAGAGCAATGTTGAATGGAAAACAGTCTTACAGGGGCCAAGGCATGTGACCCTAAAATCTCTGGGGGTCTAAATTAAGACTATCCCCCAGAGTAGATGCACCAACCTTGCCTCGGTGGCTGTGCAAGGTCTTCTTTTGTCTACCATGTTCTGGATACTTCCAGTTAGAGCGGAGAATTTGGCAAACCATTCAGGTAAGTCACAGAGTTACAGAAGTCAGGAAGTGAGCATTTTTCCATGCAGGGAGTGAATGCAGGAGCCTGCTGAGGATGGAAAAGTAGGTTGGGGAGCGAGGGGGAGCTGAGACATTAGAACAATATCCACCTTCCCTGTTTTATTTTAATAAATATACCTCCTGTCCTTTAAATTTTCTCTCTTGGACGATCTGACTTAATGAATTATTCAGATGGGCTTCAGAGCATAGAAACAGGTTAAATGTGTGGAAGACCCTCAAATTAATGAAAATGGAACTACCATTTGACCCAGCAATTGCTCTCTTGGGAATCTACCCAAAGGAGACCTCAGTGTGGGAACAAGGGACACCTGTGCTTGAATGTTTACTTCAGCACTACTTACAATTGCAAGGACTTGGAAGCAACCTAAATGCCCCAGAACAGATGACTGGATGAGAAAGATGTGCTATATATACACAGTGGAATATTGCTCATCAATTAAAAATGCCAAATTTGATGATTTTATGATAACATGGATGTACTTAGAAGAAACCATATTAGCAGAAACAAGTCAAAAAGAAAAAGACAGAAACCAATGGTTTCACTAATATATGGGACATAGGTGGAAAAATTAACAAAAACCATGAGGAAAAGTCAAAATAAGCTAACCACCAAACTGAAACACACAACTTGGGGCGGGGGAGAAAGGATGGGAAATGGTGGGGGGGAGGGGGGAGGGAGTGAATCCCTGGGATTACAAAGATGTGAAATTTATATATAACTAAATTTTAATAAAAGAAGAAACAGGCTAAAATATTTTTTTTCTTGCTATTTTTGCCTGTGGAACTGCAGGCTCCTGTTGCCCGGGGTACCATGGACTCAAGCAATCCCCAGCCTCAGCTTCCTAGGTAGCTGGGATTACAGGCGCGTGCCACAACGCCCAGCTCTCTTTTGGGACTAGGTCTCACTACGTTGCCCCGGGCGGGACTCGAGCTGCAATCCCTGGTCCCAGCCGCTTCATAGGCTGAAGCTTACAGGCACGCGCCACCGTGCCCATCTGGGCTAAAAATTTTTAAGGCAACCCAGAAATCATTTGGTGGCATGGAGTAAAGGGTAAAGTAAGTGGCAATAGCTTGAAGAGGAATGACAGAGTTGAGTTCCTTTGGCACTGGAGAAGAAAAAGGAGGGAACAAGGAATGGAGTGAAGCCCTGGGGCTGGCTACCTTGAAGCAATCCTTCAGACTCTCAGCAATGGAAGCCCAACCAAAGACACTAAATTGGCATCTCTGTCTACTATTTTTCCACAAACAGGACACCACTCAGTGGGAGAGCTCCTTAGCCCTGTAAATGTTCCTCAAAAGAGTTATTCTTTCTGGAAAAGTCATTCTGCACTCAAAGGAGAAGTCTGTTGTTGATATCATGCTATCATTGAAGCTGGCCATTCAAGAAATGGTATGCAAAATTGGATGGCTCTGATAGGACAGAGCCTAGCAGGATGCCAGCCAATGCCAAAGCAATCAGATTTAACCCTGTTTCCGCCATTGCTCTGGAACCAAGAACTTCACCCTCAGACACAGGACAGGTTTCACCATGTACTAACTGGTGCTTGAGCTACAGAAAGTCAGCTAAGTATAACAAAAGGCCAGGTGGAAATCCCCTCTCCTGTTCCCAGTTTTGTTCCTGACCCTGCCAGAACTAGGGCCAACATCTGGAAGGAACAACTAATCATCGCAGCAGTGCCTGGAGGGGTTTTCACCTATTTACATATAAATAGTTCTGACCAGAGTTGGCCACCAGCAATGGTTAATTTAATTTACTATCCCTTGGCCAAAGAACAGTCATTGGTTTTCCAGCACTTTTAACCTTGGTAGACCCTTGGGAAATAAAAATTAGATTGAGAGAAAATTACCAGTGGTAGAGAACAGTATAAAAGTGACAGTAACATATATAAACCTCCGGCAGGAGTGGAATAAAGTGGCATATTATTGTTTACCGGCTCCCAAAGTTCAATATTTCTTGTGTGATTTACTTTCCCACCATTGTCTCACCCCCTGGAGTAATCCTGGCCACTCCGGGCAGCCTTTCCCAAGGCACACATCCTTGTTACTATCAGAGAAGGGACAGGTCACCTGGCTAAACAGGGACAGATACTCAAAGAGTCACGAGAAAACAAAACTCAACAAACAAGAGTCTAAAGAGATGCTTGGGATGAAGCAAGGGTTGGGGGGGGGGGCATGTTGTCACTGACTTTCCCTGTACTGTTCTGTGATCCTGCTGCCCCAGGTGGGGTTCAAGTCTAATTGGAGGTTCTCTCTGCTGCTGTCCTCTCAGACTCACTGCTCACTATGCTATACCCCCATTACATGAACCCTCCTGCAGTTAGGTGCATGTGCCAAAACACACACACACACACACACACACACACACTTTTATAACTATTGGTTGTCTCCAGAAACTTTAGCTCTTGTGCTGACCTCGGCTTGGCTCACCTTTCCTACCCTGCCCTTTTTTTTTTTATTACTTTTTTTTAATTTGTCTGTCTAGCTCCTATTTGTCCTTCAAAATGAATGTAGCCATTACCTCCTCCAGGAAGTTCTCTCTGACTACCTTCAGGACAGGTGAGTATCTTCTTTCAGTGTCAACCTCCTGAATTTGTTATCTACAATATTTGCAGCCATTTATTTGTGGACCTTTCTATCCCACCTCTAGAACATATAGTGCATACATTGTGATCTCCTAAAGTACAGAACATTTAAATTGAGACTAAAAGGTTAAAACAGCAATAGAGGAAAGATAGAAAACTCTAATAGAGTCTTTAACAGGGAAAGTTTCCTAGGACAGACCTTTGCTTCACAGCACACACCACAATCTTGTCCTTATTTATGTGATTTTTAATCAATGTATTTATACACAGACATACATACATACACACACAGCTATAATGACAGGGTATGTCTTCCTTTCATTCCCATATTTCTATTATCTGATACAGTGCCTAGGTACATAGATGGTGACCTACAAACATGCATGTGAATAGTTGGAAAATTAATTAAGGATCAGATATGAGCAGATCAGGGTGGAAAAAGTAGGAATAAAATTAGAAATGGGACTAAATTCCAACGTTCATGTTTTATGTCTACACAGCACAAGAATATCATCAGAGACTTTGTACAAATAATGGACAATGAAATCCAACCCAGTGAATTTATAGTCAAACCTGGGAGGGACTGAGACAAATATTAAAACCACCATGGAAGGTCCCTTCCCCGGTGGGACTCAAAACTCATTGTTTGCTGAGTAAACAGACTTTAAAAATTATGGAGTTATCTAAAATTCACTACATCCTCATTTTACATATAATGAGGTGGAGTAAGGCTTTATCCACTTACCTGTCAACATGACAACTTCTCACTATTTGTGCCAAGACACTCCTTAAGAGTTTGGGCAAGAGCATATGACCCCAAAAGTCACTCACAAATCACAACAGAAATACCAAAGTTAGGCCGGGCACGGTGGCTCGCGCCTGTAAGCTTCAGCCTATGAAGTGGCCGGGGCTAGGGATTGCGGTTTGAGTCCCATCTGGGTCCCATAGCAAGACCTAGTTCCAAAAAAATAGCTGGGCGTGGTGGCACGCGCCTGTAATCCCAGCTACCTGGGAAGCTGAGGCTGGGGATTGCTTGAGTCTGTGGTACCCTGCGGCAACGCGAGCCTGTGGTTCCCACAGGCAAAAATAGCGAGACCTAGTCTCAAAAAAAAAAAAAAGAAAGAAGGAAGGAAAAAGAAACACCAAAGTTTCTGGAACAAATCATGATTGCAGTTAATGTTGGGCTCTCTTATTTTGCCAAGCACAGTTATAAGTTGAATTTGCAAGTCTGAGGCAGAGAAAAATTGTTCTGATAATCAAGGAGAAGGGGTCCAGGGCACTACAGAGGATATCAGGGAAGAAAGACAGAGGTATTAAAAAGTAAGAGACTTTGGGGGAATTTTCATGTGCTTATTATGGGGAATATGATATAAACTAATTCTCCCACCACCTCTTCAGTACATTCTGCTTAGCTCATTAAAGTTCTCCTGTAAGTGTATTTTTGTTTTGGAAGTGGAAAGAGGACTTATAGAGCACTCAGGAGTACCTGACATCTGGATGTTAAAGGAATTGGGAAAATGACTCCCAGCCAAGCTAACTGATTTGCCAGCCATAAAAAAAAATTCCGATTCATCATCTTCCCTCTCCTATGTACTAAAGATGTCAGCTTCAGCCATTTGGCATGAAATGCAGGGAAATGAGAAGGAAGGGTGAGTTCATTTAGATGAGTTAACATCCATTTTATTGACATCTAATACATGTCAAACAACTTACATGATTCCTATTTAAATGGCACACCATCTCTATGGAGCAGTTGGTGTTACTCCTATTTTATAGGCTAAGAATAAAAACATTCAGGTCTACAGAGGTGAATTATCCCAAGTCATGCAATCATAAGTGTTAGAGCTTGGATCTGAATCTCATCTTCCCACTGTTTACGCTATCTCCTGAAAAGGTCTGGATGATGGCCAAAGATGGGGAAAGGGAGAGTCGGAGAAGGATACCACCAATTCAAGAAAGATTCCCTAGAGGTATCTGTTGCCATAGAGTATTTTAATCCTAGGGTGCCAAACAGGATGTGCCAGGGAGGTAGATACCCATGAGTGGGGGAATTGTGGACTTGGGTTTGGAATAATCACCAAGGGAAACCAGAAAGAATGGTGCTAGAAATGAAGGCTTTGGAATCAGGCAAATTCTGTTTTGAATCCATCCTGATTTATTATCTAAACCAGTTCAACTCTAAATTTCCCTTTAGAAATAATGATCATAAACATAAATTTAACAATTAGTCAAGAAAAGAACAGCTCTTCTGAATCAGGGAACAACTGTCACCAAAGAATAATAACCCTAAATCTCCTTTGCTAGATTCATGGTCGCTCCTAGTTAACAGAACACAAGAGCTCAACCTTGTAATTTCCTTAATTCCTAAAAATAAACTGAAACCTCTGGTGTCCATGGGATGAATCTTAATTGTCTAAGAGAGACAATATTGATAGGGGTGGCTTTTTTGTGACTTTGAGCAAATTATTTCACCTCATTGAGATTCAGTTCTATCACTGTCAGATGGGAAACTAGTACATGTGCTTTTGCTGAGCATAGTGCCTGGCACAGAATAAATGCTCATTTAAAGGAAGTGATGATTGTGGTGATGACAATCATGTTAACAACAATGACAGTGACAAAAACAATGAGGCAAAAAGGTAAGATACCAATGAGACAGAGAAGTACTGATATTGATATGGTGTTGGATGGTGATGCTGCTAACAAGGTAGAAGGGGATAGGATGATATTGATGATGATGAGGAGGAGGAGGAGGAAGAGAAAGAGAAGGAGGAGGAGAATGGTGATGATTATGAGGATGATGAAAATGATAAAAACAACAGTGCAACTGACAAGACCATGATTAGTAGTGACCATGATGCCTACATGCCTACAAATGTTGTTCATGTGCAAATGAACAAGAAGGAAGAAGAAACAAAAAGAAAAACAGAAGAATAAAGAGGAATCAGAAAAAGAAAGGATAAAGTAGTAATGCTAAATCATAGGTGAATGAGTCTCACACACCCAAGCCTAAGTGTTCTCTTCCTCCAACCAAAACAGAGATCTTCTTGACAACAATTCCAAACACCCCAATGAACATGCCTCTGAGATCTTCCTAGTTCCAGTAATCACCCAGCTTGCTCCTCCCTCAAGGGTGACAAAGCAAACCTACTCCTTTGATTCTATCAAGAGGTGAGTGCAGCCATGAGCTCACCATAATCCCAGAGTTAGTTGCTGTCTATACAGTAGAAGAACCAGGAAGACTTACAAAACACAGAGTCAAGATTTTCATTTCCAGGTGGACAATGAGACCATGCTTGGGAGGAACTGATTGAATCTTTTCCTCAGCATCATCATTCCTTGGTGTCATCAATCATGAAATGGAAATGAGTCCCAAGAGGGATAAGATGATCAAGTGGGTAGATAAGATCAGCTAAGCAACTGTGCTGACTTCTCTCAAGCAGAACAGCAAATATCTTAATTTTCAATAATTATGAATTCAGAGTTATTCTCATGGTTAAAGCATGACTTTTCACAAGCTAATTAATCTCTCTATGATCAAATAATAAATTCAAACTGCAGCACCACTTATAAGACAGTAACAAGCCTTATCGGATAATCTCTATAAAGAGTTCAAAGTGGTGTCTCCCATATGTCATCCTCCAGCGACATTAGCTGATAGCATGATTAGTATAGTGAGTGACAACAGAATGCATATATCTCCAATACAGATTTGACTATGTGAATATCATGCTTGAAACTCTCAGTGGTTTATTCTCCGTTCTGAGGGTGGCATTCAAATGCTCAACCTGGCTGGCAAAGCCCATCCTGACCTGCCTAACCTCTCTGCACAAAGCTTTCTAAATCGCTTTCACACCTCTCAAGTTCCAGGCTGTGTCAGTGCTAGTACCATCATGTGACAGATTCCCTAGAACTCCTGACCACCAGGAGGGACAGGTCTCTGAATCGCCCCAATCACATGGGTGGGCACTTTCCTGGGGTTGTCTCTGTTTCCACAACCACTTGGATGGAATCGTTACATTGACTGTTCCTCTTCACCATCATATATATAACACCTGGCACACAGGAACACCAATTAATGAGCACTGTGATTGCTACCAGCATGGGGCATCTCGGAGGAGAATGGAGGGGGTGGGAGGCAGCCTGGCAGAGGATGGTGCCTGAGCAGGATCTTAATGGGCAGGTGGGATTTACCCAAGCAAATGCAAAGGGCAAGCATATTCCAGAAAGAGGGAACAGCACAGGCAAAGCATGGGAGCACTGCAGAGCACGTGGCACTGGGACATGCCTCAAGGCAGGGAAGTACACTGCACTGATATGCAGGCTTCCATGATAACTGAAAGGAGGGGGCAAGGGGTGTGCAACAGAACCTGATCTTTGTCCGGTAAATATTGGGCAGTTATTGAAGAATTTAAAGCACAGACTGGTTGCATCAGACTGTAGCATGAGATTAGTGACCTACGACCTCTCTTAGTTTACTCCCCATTCTTTCTTCCCACCCTCTCATCCTTTCTTCTCCCCTCAATCTTCTCAAATCTCTTATTTCCTCTCTTCCCTCTCCCTGACATGAATTTTGTTGACCCAGGACACCAGAGAATAATGATCTGGCCAGACAGTTCTAATAATAGCATCAACTGGGCTGTGAGGGGTAAGCTCCACTCTGGCGTGAACACCTCTCTTCAACACAGGGCACTGCAGATGGTCTGTGCATGAGGAACAATCGGTCTCTTCATCTTGATCTAAAGGGAACGTGTTTGTTGCATGATGAAATTAATTATTTAGCTGAGTGCGGCCACATGAAACTGCAAATGATCAATGCACTTCTCTTTACACTGCAAATATAATTCTAAATTATAAATATTACAGATACAATTTCATTCTTCCTCTTTGGTGAAACTTGTGATTTAGTCTCTTTCAGTGCAGAATATATGAAAAAGCTCACTGAATGCATTGCCAAAAAACGTTACTCTAAAACCAGGTTTATAAAACTCAAAGAGATTTCTTTGAGGGCTAAAGTTACAGTTAAGATCGAGGTATAACTTTAAGATTAGGATATAGTTTAGGTTTAAGGTAGGGTCAAGGTTAATGTTAACTTTGATTAGAATAATTTCAGGCTTCAGGTTGCTGTTGAGGGTTGGGCTAGGTCAAAGCTAAGGACAGGATTAGGTTTAAGATTCAAGTTATAGTTAAGGTTAGGAACAGAACTGGGGAAACTTCTCGTGGAAAGAGCATGAAATTGGTGGGCAGCTGAAACTCTCACACACTCATACATCATTTACATTTTCCGTTGAACTTCTATTTATATAATGATAAAGGGTATTGATATTTTTCTGATTCATAAATAAGGTTAAAAATCACTAATCTAAGGATGCTTCAAAGACCAGGTATCAGACTCAAAGATTGATATCATAGGGCATTTTTCCTGAAACTCAATAGCCTTATAAATAATAAAATAAAAAACATGTAGATGCTTGTAGGCATGTTACCTTTAGAGTTGAAGCTGCCCCAGGCCAGAGAATTGGACAACTGTGAACCCCTTGGGGCCAGAGTACAATCTGGCCTTCTCCTTACTGGCAGAAACTGGGGACTACAACCACAAGTGGGGACAGGACCATTCTTGCCCTGTCTTGCAGAAGATGGGACTAAAGAAATGACTGTAGTCTTAGAAGGTCCCAAGGAAAGGACCTTACTAGGATCTCTAAGAAGTGATGCAAGACTCATGATATTGAACCAAGAGTGAGAGGAATGACTGGGGAATTAATGATTGATTAAGCACACAGAAATTTCCCTACTAGAACAGGTGTCAGCAAAAAAAAAAAAAAAAAAAAAAAAAAAAAAAAAAAAAAAAAAAAAAAAAAAAAGTTCTGTAAAGAGCCAAATAAAAAATATTGTAGGCTTTGTGAGTTACAAGTAGTCTCTGTCAGAACCACTTGATTCTGTTGCTCTAAAACAAAAGCATCCATAGGCCATATATATATACATATATATATACATATATATATATACATATATAAATACACACACACATATATGTGTATATAGGAATAATATATATGGCCTATAGATGCTTTTATATATATACATATATACATACATATGTGTGTATAAAAGCATTCATAGGCCATATACATATACATATATATGTGTGTATGTGTATACAGGAATAAAATAATAAAATTTGTTTAGAAAAATAGGCACCAGACTACATTTGGCCTGTGGTTTGTTGGCCCTTGTTCTAGAATATTTAAAAATACCTACTGAGCGCCCGGGGTCCGCGTGGGCCATGAACCCGCGCACCCCCGCGGCCACACCACTAGGGGGTGGGTGTGGTCGATGGTGCCCGTGCACAGCGGCCCCCCACGCTTCCCCCAGGTAAGGCGTGGTGGGGCCGTGGCTTGGGCCGGAGGAGGGCCGGGCCGGGCCGGCGCAGCACCGCACATCTGAGTCCTTTGACATCATCACAGGGCTGGTAGTGCGGCAGGGGGGGGGG
>PVHY01031745.1:0-12400 GCA_004024945.1 Uropsilus gracilis | reverse complement strand
GTGGAACTGGCACGTCGCAGACAAAGGGCCCTTCGCTGCAAACACGTCTCCCTCGGCCCGGCCGCTCAGACTGGACGCCCGCCAGTCGCCCGCCAGCCCCGGCCCCCCACCTGCGGCTGCTCCGTCCTCCCCAGCACCGGACGTTCTCAGGCCCTGGGCCTGCTTGGCAGCGGCCCTGCCCCCCTCTGGGGGGGGCGACCCACGGCGAGGGGGTGCTCGTTGTGCAGGCCCTGCCCACCTCTGCCCGCCTCGCTCTCCTTCCGAACCCCGGGCCCCCTCCTCATTCCGGGAACGCATCGAGCTGGGGGACAGGCCAGGCCTTCCCCCGTGCTGTCAAGCCACGCGCACAGCTCCAGCCTCCCCTGCTCTCCGCTGAGAACACTCCCTGTTCTACAAAAGCCAGTGCGCGCTCCTTCCTCCGCCTCCTTTCTCCTGCTCCCACAAGGCCTCACAGCCCGGGGGTGGGGGGGTGGTGGGGGGAGCCGGTCGGCCCCCAGTGGGGAGAGCAGGTCCGGCTGCAGAGGGGAGGAAAAGCAGCTGCAGGCTACGGGTGGAGGTGACGGGGCCTCAGAGCTTCCAGGTCCCACCGGGAGCAGCACAGGGACATCTCGGGGGGAGGGGGGTCCCCGCCACTCACCGCTGTGCAGCTTCAGGTGCTCCTTGAGGTGTTTCTTAAAGTTGAAGGACTTCCCGCAAGCGGGCTCCGGACAGGAGAAGGACTTTTGGTGGATGTGCTGGTACTTCTTGTGGTGCTAGGGGAGGAAGCGGGTGGTCTCCGCAGGCAGGCGGCCAGGACGGGCCCCTGGCTCCTCTGCCCTCCTCAGCTGCCAGCAGCTCTGGCCGCCACGGCCAGTTCACGCCGTCCTGAGCACCGCCGCCCGCGCGGAACCAGCCCAAGCCTATCCCCGAGCCCAAGCTCTGCCCTCAAATGCCACAGCCCCGTCTCCTGGCCACACCCTCCCCTTGCAGCGCCCTGTCCAGCGGGCCACCGTGCTGGCACTTTGGGTGGCCTGTCTGCCGAGGCTGGGGACACACTGCGAGTGGACATGGCCTCCCTCTTTGAATGGACACGACGGTCGCCTTGCGGAGCAGCAGCGGCGTGAAGCAACGCCACCCAGACGACGTCCCCTGACTGAGCGCTCGCCCCGGGTGTGTGTGACGTGAGCAGCTCTGGAAGCGCACACCCTGGCGTGCGCGCGCTCGGCCTCAGCCTCAGCACTGGTAAAGGCGGGTTGTTCCCGACCCCCCTGTGCAGCCGCCCGAGTTTCGCAGCCCTTCAAGGCTTCAAGCGGGTCATCATCTTCTCCGCCACCTCCCTTTCCCGGTCGTGGGGCTGCGGCCAGCAGCTCCTTCCGTCTCCTCGTCTCCTCCGCAACAGGCTCGGGTCAATCCACAGCCCCGCGGAATGTTCTTAAGCCAGACTTTTCCCGTAACTCGGGGACTCCCCCGGTTTCCTCTCCCAGGTCCTCTCTCCCTCCACCTGACCGTCCCCCTGCTCTGGGTCCTCCCGCAGCCTCAGGACCTGGCACCGGAGGGCGCTGGCTGACGGTGGGGCTGCCCCCCTTTATCCCTCTGCACCTCCACCCTCCCTGTTAGGCTGGGGACAGTGTGACCTTCCTTCCCAGGCCAGGGTCAAGTCAGCAGGGCCGGGGCAGGTGTGGGAGCGGGAGTCCCAGGCCGGCCACACACCAGCCAAGGAGCTTCCGCCTCCGCGGGCACCTCAGCCTCCTGACCCGCAAACCAGGAAGAGGATCAGCCCCTGCTCCACAGCAGGTCACGGAAACGAGACGCCCCGACACGTACCACGTTGCTCAGAGTGGGGGCCAGCACCCCAAAGGCCTGTCACCTCCACCGTCACCTCCACGGGTGTCCGGGGGAGAGCCACGGAGCAGGCGGGCACAGGCAGCCAGCCCCGGTTTCCCGCACGACCCACCAGCCACACGGTTGGGTGACTCTGCTCGCACCCCCCCACCCCTTCTCTTCCTGGCTGGGACTTCTCCCGCACCCCAGGTCTCTTCACCTCAGCTTCTCTCGGCCCAACCCTCCTCCTCCTCCTCCTGGCAAGCACACAGAGCCCCAACCTGAGTCCCTCACACCCTCACATTCAGATACTGCCGGTTGGAGAAGATCCTCCCGCAGCCAGGGAAGTCGCAAGGCAGCAGCTCTCTTTTGGCAGCTTTCCTGGGAAAGAAGGGGGAGAAGGGTGTGACCCGAGGCTCCCTTGGCCGCCCACCTCTGCCCTTCCCCTCCCCCCTCCCCTGCACCATCCCCAGGCCCACCTTATCCTCTTGGGGCCAATCTGCACAGCGTCAGCCTCATCCCAGGCCACAGGCAGAGTCGACTGGGTCGGACCCCCGGGGCTGTGGGCAGGAGAGATGGAGCAGGGGCCTTGAGAGGCAGGCCCCCACCTAGATGCCAGCGCCTCGTCTCGGCCACGAGCTTACCTGGCCGGGGGCTCAGAGCGCTGTGTCCCCTGAGTGGCACCGCTGAGCCCTGGCTGTACTTGCTCATCCGCGGGCAGACGGGCTTCGGAGCCCAGAGAGGATGCTGGCGAGGCTGCGGCAGCAAGACCAGGAGTAGCTGCTGGGGTGGCGGGCGTCTCTCCATCCTTAAGTGTGTGGGTAACAGGGGGAGGGGGTGATCTGGGGGCATCTGGCTCGCTGCTAAATGGAAAATGAAGAGGAAGAAGGAATGACCTCCCTGCCACGCAGCCAGCCCCAGCCCAACCCTGTCTCCGCAAGAGCCCGTATCCCACACTCGGCGCCCCTCCCCCCTCCCCTGGGCGCTCTGTTCCTACCTGTAACATCCCCCCCCTTTCCACCCCACTTGAAGTCTGATTCGGTCTGCCTTCTGCAAGGCTCACCCCGGCCTCCCCACCAAACAAGCTCATCCCTCGAGTCTGCAAGCTCTGGGTTCCTAGCCGCCTGCCACCTCCCTCAGCCACAACTTGCTCATCTGGGGAGGAACTGTAGGTCCATGGGCTGGCATCGCTGAGCAGCTCCTCTTCATCATCATCATCTTCCTCCTCCCCTTCTTCGCCCGGAGGCAAGAAGGTCTCCAGTGGGGGTTCCGTGCCCCTGCAGGTTGAAGGGAAGCAAGCTTGAGGACCTCCTCGCTCAACCCAAGTGTCCACCCAGGTCCATCCTGGCCCCTTTGCCCCCCCAGTCTCACCTGGGTAACCCGGGCTCCTGACTCCTCTCATCATGCTCAGATTCTACACCTGTTGGCACAGGAGAGGTCAAAGGGAGGAAAGAACTCTGGGCTGGGGGAGTGAGAACAGGGATGGTTCTGAGGTCTGAGTTAAGACGCTCTTAGGGAGGAGCAGGAGGGAGATGTTACTGGAGTTGCGGGGGTGGGGGGTTGGGGGGGGTGTTGGTATTTTCACAATGAGAGATTCGCATGTTTTTTTTTTTTTAAAGGTGCCCTGAAAAGTCTTTCCGAAACTGTCCTCTATCAGCTCTTACCAAGCAACATGGTTTCTCACAAGCCCTTCCAGGGATAACTTATGTGCTTGTAAGTACGTATAAAGATATATTCTCCTGGGGCCGGGCACGGTGGCGCGTGCCCGTAGGCGGCAGCCTAGGAAGCCATGGCCGGGGCCAGGGATCACGGTTCGAGTCCCGCGGGGGGCACGTAGCGAGACCTAGTCCCCCAAAAATAGCTGGGTGTGGTGGAACATGCCTGTCATCCCAGCTACCTGGGAAGCTGAGGCTGGGGATGGCTTGTGTCTGTGGTATCCCAGGCAACGTGAAGCTGCGGTTCCCCAGGCAAAAATAATGAGACCTGGTCTCAAAAAGATCTATTCTCCTCCCATTTATCCCCCCCAATGATACATCGTACAGTCCAGTTTGCATCTTGCTTTTGCACCTAAAAATACATCTGAGCATCTATTTCTTTGTCAGCACAGAGTTCTTCCTTGCGAGAGCCACGGGGTTCTCAGAACACAGACACGGGAACCTTCCCCCCTCCCTTTCCTCCAGGTCTCTTCCCCGGCCTACCGACAGGCTTCTGCTTTTCTGGGCACCAGCTCCTGTGGGCAGCAGTGGGCCGGGGGGCTGCCCTGGACTCCTCTGGGGGGGTGGGGCCTGAAGAAGGGCCCCAGGAGAAGGTGTGGCCAGCGGAGCACTCCCACACAAGCCCGCCATCTTGGCCGCCCGGGCCCCGCAACCCAGGCACCAGGCTGCACTCCCGGCTGTGGGCATGAGACAGGAGCACCAGGTACTGCAGACCCTCAGGGGGCAAAGGCTCAGGACCTGGCGGGGCAAGGGCAGAGGGTGAGCTGAGAGGCTCCCGAGGGCGCCATCCCTGAAGAGAGGCCCTGTCCCTCCAACAACCCGGGCAACGTAGGATCCTAGTCTCGGACGTCATTCTTCAGAGCTCAGACCCCCAAGATGCCTTCCCAACCTGACTCCCCAACTTCCCCACCTCCGCCCGAACGCAGAGGGTTCCTCCAGCTCCAGCCCCCCCCCCCCCCGGGGAGGGTGCTTCCCTGTCACCCCACCTGCTGCCCCTGATGCCCCTCTGGCTCCCAAGTCCCTACCCCCGCCATGCCCCACCTACCTGCACAGAGCACGCAGCCCGAGGAAGTGTACCTACCAGGGGGAAGAAGAGGCAGGGCAGGTCAGGCCCAGCTGGCAACTGTCCTTAGCACCGGACACGCACACTTAAGGCTCGCCCTACTCGCTGGGGACCAAGAGAAGGGGGACAGGACCCTGAGTGGCCACAAGTCACAGAAGCCACTCTTCTGAGAAGTCGGGGGGGGGGGGAATTGGTCAGGGGGAGAGGGCCAGCTCTCACCCCAGGGCTGGGAAACACGCCCCCCCCCCAGCCCCAAGAGCCCCAACCCTGGGCCCTAACCGGTCCAGCAGGAACTTGGCCAGCTGGGAGTGCAGCGCGAAACCCAGCCGCTCCTTGAGGAGACACCACTGCTCCATGTGGCCGCCCAGGCGGATGCGGCACTTGCTGCGACGAGCGTCCAGCTGCCTCCGCTTCTCTCGCCGCCGGCTGGACGGCTCTGCTGGGGACGCGGCCATGGGCACCAGGGGCTGCGGGGAGGGGGCAGGCGACGGTCCACTCGGTCCGTGGTCAGCGGCCCGGGCTCCACCGGCCCCGGGGCATCAGTACCGTCGGCCTTGAGCTGGAGCAAGGCTCGACCACGTGGACAGCAAAGGCTGGAGCAAGGCAAGCCCACGTGGACAGCGATCGCCCCATTACCGGGCTTGCAAGCAGGGCTGTGGGGTGGTCGCCCCCCAACCCCCACCCTGGCCAGAGCTGCGGTACCGCCCGGCCCACTTGGCGGCTGCGGTCACCGGGAGGCGGCGGCGCGAGGCCTTGGGTCAGGCTGGGACGCGGTCACCTCCCTCGTCCACCTCCAGGGGCGCCGCTGGCCGCCAAGTGGGGAAACCGGGGTCCTGTGCACCGGGTGCGGTCCACACGTCCACACGGGCGGGGCAGGGGTGAGGGGGGGCGTCCCCCGTCCAGACCCCTGACCGCCCCGCTCAGTGCGTGGGGCAGCCGGACCCCCAAAGCGGCCCTTACCTGGCGCCCACCGCCCTGCCCCCCACTGCGCCTGCGCCGCCGCCGCTTCCCGCGCAGGCCCGAGCGCGGCGCGGGACGGGGCCCACCCAGCGTGCTCCGCCGTTGCTCCTTTAAGAGGCAGCGTCCCTCCGCGTCGGCGGCTCGGGCCGGCGCTGGGCGGGCTGGGGAGCGGCGGCGAGGCCGGCGCGCCTGCGCAGTGGCGCCCCGCGCAAGGCCCCCCGGGAGTCGCGGCGCCCGCGGCGGCCGAGCCCCGCGAGATTACGGCGGCGCGCGGTCTCGGCAGCCCGGGCGGCTCCGGGCGGCCCCGAGCGCGGGCAGCGTGCAGTCCGCCTGCGGTGGCCGACCGCCGGGCACCTAGCTGCTGCCCTTGCTCAGCTTCTGCGTGGTACCCTGGGCGCCTTCACCCCCCTCAGCTGCTGCCTGCAGGGGCTGCAGAATCAGCCCCCCTAAAAACCAACGCGACCCCGCCCCGAGCCCTAAAGCCAGACTCCTCTGAAGAGCCCTTCAGTGTCACCGTCACCACAGACGGAGTCACTTCCCGCTTGAAGTCGGGTGCGCGAGGAGGTAGACGGCCGCTAACCAGCGAATCACAGGGGAAACAAAGTCCTTAAGGCCACGCGTGGCAGTGATCCGACCCCAGCCGCCCCTGAGTCCCAAAGGTCCCAAGGACACGTGCCAAGATGGCGCCCCTGGCCCCTCCACCCCGCCACACCTGAGGCAGGCGCTCTGCAAAGCCCAGCCTTTCTCCTGCGTCTTCCCTTCTCCTCTCTCCAGCGTTCTGAGCTGCGGCTTCTCCAAGACTCGTCCGTCAAACGTCTCCCGCGGATGCTGATGCAAGCTCAGCTTTCCAAATCCGCCGCCTTGCTGCGGCTCCAGTGCTTCCTTCACCAGGCCCGCCTTCAGCAGCGTCTGGCCACAGCCAGCAGGCCTGCCCTCAGCAGCCCCTGGTCACCCCTGACCTGCCGTTCTGGCGTCCGACTCCACACGGGCTACATCTCTGCCGGCCACTCTCCCACCATGGCTCCTTGCCACCACCAGCTCACTCTTCCAGGGGCTTCCCCCGGCCTGGCCACGTGGGCCTGTTCTCCCAGTCCACCATTCTGCCTCTCCTTTTTCCCTCCTTCACCTCCCCTGTCTTTTTTTTAAATGCTCCCTTTGCCTTCTGTGCTTCCCATTTTCCCTCTTGGGCATCTGTCTCTCAGACTCCGGCCACCAGGGCATGTTGGCGCCCATACACCTTTCAACTGCGTCACTCCCCTGTATCATTCCCAGTGCTTAGTTGGCTAAGGCGGACCTTTAACCACGTTGCTGGAATGGCACCTCTCAAGGCCATTTGTAACACTCTTCCCGTTCACCTCTCCCCAGTGTCTTCTGTGACGTCACATTTTCTTATGTTTTCTTCCTCTGCATGGATTCTTTTGTTGAACGCTCCTCCACTGTCCCACGCTAGAGCGACACTCCTTAGATAACGGAGTTCAGAACTTAACAGCGGTGCCTTGGCTCACAACGCCTAGTTGATATTTTGTGCAACGTAACTATGACCAACACCTCTTAATAATTCCTGCTCTTGATAGGGTGTGCCCCCCCCTCCTGTTTAAGATTGCAGATTTCAAGGACAGGTAATGTTAAAATGAGTGAATGACCTTAGCTGGAATTTCCCTTCAGGGGGATGCAGGGGGAAGAAAGAGGTGAAATAGTCAAGGTGAAACAGATTTCCTGGAAAGCGGGAAATCAGGGTATATAAAGGGTGTGCAAACAAAGAGAGGGAATGGATACAGATTCGAATATGGAGACTGGATAGAGAGAGAGGTTCAGTGGAGGAGAGATGGGAATCGGCCATCTTGTAAAGATGTGAGCCATGTGAGCTTGGCCATGTGGCCACCGAGGGCCTGCAACCCTCGGCGGGTCCAGGCTGGCAGCATGTGTGGTGAAAGCAGTTAAGGAGTTTGCAGATTTGAACTCCGTGTTGGAGTTTGTTTTGCTGAGTTTAACTTGTGTCTGCGAGAGGCTGTGCAAAAGTTAGGCCTGAGAAGAAAGTGAACTTGGCTGGTTCGGCACCATGGAGTTCCTGCTGCCTAAAGGTGACAAGGAGAAGACAGCGTGGAAGACAACGAGGAGCAGTCAAAGGAACAAGTCTTCAAGCATCTGGAGATGGACTCTGTCTGGACATTGGTGAGACGATTAGGACTGAGAGACTGAGGATATTTGGGGCAATCTGGGAAAGGACTTTGGACAATACTGAGAAAGGTTTTGGACAATGTTGAAGTATTATGAGTCTTACATGTTTCTTTTGTAGTTAATAGGATAATTAGAAATCACTTTGTTAGAAATAAATTAGTCTGCACTGCACTGATTGTCTTGCATTGGTTTGGTATTTTGGCTGAGAAGGCTGGGGATGGTGGTAAGAACCCACGAGTGGAAAGTTTAAACTGTGTTTTAAAGTTTTTCTTTTCTGCAGTTTTTGGAGCTGAAGGCAGAGAGCAGCTGGCTGGCTTTTGCATATCAATGGTAAAGGTGATCAGTGAAAATGCTAATGAAGAGTGTGTAGCCTGCTTTGGAGAGAGAAGCAGGCAGATAGCTGTATCCAGTTAAGGTTAAAGGTAATTGCAAAGGAACTGCTTGTAGCCTGCTTTGGAGAGAGAAGCAAGCAGATAGCTGTAAACAGTTAAGTAAAGACAGAAAGTCTCATTATACCCACTTTCACTCTCTCTCCTATTTTAGTAAACGTTACCATCGTCCACTTGTCTAGAAAACCTGGGAATAATCTTTGAACCTTCTTCAAAGACATGCACTTAGCTAGTCCTGTTGATCCTATCTCCGGAAATAAGTTATGAATCCAATTATTTCTGGCCTTCTATTGCTAAAACCCCGCTCCAAACCACATGTGTTAGTTTTCTGTGATTGCTTTAACACCATAAATTTGGTTAAAAGCACCCAATATTTATTCATTCAGTTCTGCAGGTCAGAACGTTTAAGACAAGGTAACAGGCAAGGCCGTATTTCCAGGAGGACATCTAGGAAGGTCCACATGTCTCTTCAAGTGGTGCCCCGACTTGTGATTACGTCAGTGTTGCCCCGGTTGCACTGCCTTCATCTTTTTTGTAACGAATCTCAAGTCTTTATGCTTTTCTCCACCTGGATAATGCACATAATCCCTCTATATGGAGAGCTTAAAACAATCAGATCTGCAAAAGTATTTTCCAAATAGAGGAATACAGGTTTTAGGAATTAGGCCATGGGTATCATTTTTGCAGCCATTTCTTAAATTCACTGCTACATGGAAAGCCCCAGGTGAAATGACGTTAACACAAATTGGTGGGTTCTCAACCACACACTTAGGACTGCGGGACAAGAACCAAAAGAAGACACACTGAGAAACTATTACTGATCTGAAGCGCTCATAAAAACTGCCAGTTCAGAACCTCTCACCAGTTCTGGGTGTGGCTACCACTACCACAAATGCAAACAAGAAGGTCTTTGGTACAGCAAAAGAAGATAATAAAATAAAGGGAAATAGAATTTATTTTCCAGAGAGAGGGTTGAGAACTTCCACCACCACCACTGCCACCACCTACCCAGCTGGTAGGATACTACTATCCACAGTAACTCCAACAACCATCAGTGAGCCCAAATGCGTTGCTTTCTATTTAAGGGTCTCAAAATGGACCTGAGATCTGCCCACTTCTCAACAGTCTGCTGATTAGGGGGACAAAGTTCAGCCTCTCATTCCACTGGATGTGATTTGCACACAACTCAGGAGGCCTCATTGACCAGCCTGAAGACCCAAGGGATGCCTGGAAATCTCTACCTTCTACCATTGAATTGGCTGTCAGACCCACCACTGCTTGGAGGTTCCTCTCCATTGTGCTGTTACAATTTACCCAATTGTGGTCAGCATTTCTATAGTATGAAAACTGGGTCATAGAAGACAGTTTTCTCGGGGATTGTAGTATATGTATATATTTTTTATTTCTAGTTGGGAGATTTTTTAAAAAATTTTTTTGTGGGAAGAAAGCAAGTTGCATAGATAGGTATACATATTATAATACCATAATCACAAAATTATAGCCATGCAAAATAATATATTATTTGCTGATTTGCGATTTAGAAGTTTCAAATACCACTGGAATGGCAAATATCAAATCCAGTGTACTGATTATTATTTCTGGGAATGTATAATGGGGAATAGGATAGAAGAGATGTCCACAGAGAATGTCAGCTATCTCTGTCATAGTTGTTCTTTTTATTAATTTAATTTTTTTAAATTTGCATGTATTGTGTATTTATATTACATTATTGCATTATTGTGTACCCCAGGGCTTTCCCACTTCCCTAACACCTGTTATTTTTTCTTATTCATTTGTTTGTTTTTTCCCTATATCCATCATCTAAGTAAGACCATCCTGTATTTCTCTTTTTCTCTTTGGCTTATTTCTGCTAATATGAGTCTTTCTAATTCCATCCGTGTTGAGGGATTGTAGTATATTCATAAGAAATAATAATCAGTCATGAAGCATTGTCCATGCACAGCCAGTGGGGCAAAGTCCTCTGTTTCTAGAAAATAGTCAATCAGTTCAAGACCCTCCCCCCCAAAATCCCAAGAATAGTTGATTGGTTACTGTAAAAGTGATTTTCTTTCTCCACAATGCTTTCAAATAGTACAGCAGAAAATGCTAAATTTAATTCCAACCTACTAGACCCATTTTTGCGTGAACTCATAGAACAGAATAATCAAGTAGAATTTCTATTGCTTTTGTTGGAACTTTCTGCAAAAGGGTCTTAGCTTGCGCTCTCAACATCTGGCCTATGTAGATCTCTGCAGTTATACCACAGCATGCCCTCACTAGGCTCCACCTGCAACATTTGTTCCTTTGGATAGGTTTCCCCTCTCAAGTTTCCCAAGGCTTTCCTCTTTGGGGTCTCCAGGACTGCTGACAGAGGTAAGCTATCCTACTTTCCTGCCAAGTCTCTAAAATCCTGCAGGCAAGATGGCAGGTTCTTTTTGACTGTGCAATCTCAATTCCCAGGAGGACTCAACCTGTAACAATATTTCTAGTTGTCTATTTAAGAAGAAACAAATCAAACTCCTTACTGAAGTTATACAAAGATAGGTTGAGATGAATAATATGTATTAACATCTTTCCATATTATAATGATATCAAAGACAGAAAATGCAAACACAATTCTGCTCACAAAGTACAATTTTATGTTGTATGATTTAATTAATTTAATGTAGATAATGTCAGATAACAGAAAAAAATCCTTGAGTTAAAGCAGTCAAAAACAGTAACGTTTCAAACCAAAATTTAAGTTCAGTCACTCTTATGTAAAACTCTGAAATAGACAAAATTAAAAATCTAATAATAATATAGTTGTTAAGAAAATTTGCCCAATATTGTAACTTATTTTAACACGAATCTACAAACTTTAATGTATTTCTTTCAATTAACTAAGTGCTACAGCTGAGAGTGTAATTACTTTTAGTACAACAGGCTCTTAAATTATGCTTGAGTTGAGGTGTCAATATGACAACTTCACTATGCTGTAGAGCAACAACAAGCAGCATTTATAAGCAATGTTGTTTAAGAACATATCAGACACTTCAGAAGTCGCATATAACGTTCTATACTTTATTTAAAATGAACTTCAATTTCAGACAATTTCCAGGACCTGTTTTCTTAAAAAAAAAATGTCTCCGCTACCCCAAATCAGCCAAGATCAAAATCAATGAGGAGTTCTAGATGACATCCATTCCGTCGGCTGTCCCGGCGTATGGATGACAAACAGTAGCCAGAGATGACAGATTATATAGCTCAAAAGTAACTGCCAAATCCGTTAACATTTTTCCATTTCTGAAATACCCTTAAAGAAAATCCTATCTAGACTCACACCTCCTTATGGCCCTGGAACAGAGCGACCAAACCTCTCCTAGACCCTGTGCTCCACAGACTGTGCTCCACCGTGCTTGTCGTCTTTGTAGACACCTCCCAAGGGACTACTGTAAATACTGCCACCCCCTCCATTTGCTTCCCAGGTCTTGTTCTCTGTCTCTGTCTCTCTTCTCTGTCTCTCTCTGTCTCTTCTCTGTCTCTGTCTCTCTGTCTCTCTTCTCTGTCTCTGTCTCTCTGTCTCTCTTCTCTATCTCTGTCTCTCTTCTCTGTCTCTGTCTCTGTCTCTCTCTGTCTCTGTCTGTCTGTCTCTCTCTGTCTCTCTCTGTGTCTCTGTCTCTCTCCATCTCTCTCTCTGTCTCTGTCTCTGTCTCTCTCTGTCTCTCTGTCTCTGTCTGTCTCTCTCTGTCTCTCTGTGTCCTGTCTCTCTCCATCTCTCTCTGTTTCTGTCTCTGTCTCTCTCTGTCTCTCTGTCTCTCTCTGTTTCTGTCTCTGTCTCTCTGTTTTTCTCTGTCTCTGTCTCTCTTCTCTGTCTCTGTCTCTGTCTCTCTCTGTCTCTCTGTCTCTGTCTGTCTGTCTCTCTCTGTCTCTCTCTGTGTCTCTGTCTCTCTCCATCTCTCTCTGTTTCTGTCTCTGTCTCTCTGTCTCTCTCTGTTTCTGTCTCTGTCTCTCTGTTTTTCTCTGTCTCTGTCTCTCTCTGTCTCTCTGTCTCCATCTCTTTGTCTCTCTCTGTCTCTGTCTCTCTGTTTTTCTGTCTCTGTCTCTGTCTCTCTCTCTGTCTCTCTTCTCTGTCTCTCTCTGTCTCTCAGACGAGGTCTCACTATGTTGCCTGCATAGTCCCGATCCTGCGGACTCCAGCCATCCCCAGCCTCAGCCTCCCAGGTAGCTGGATTACAGGCATCCGCCCTTAAACCCCCTCCACTCCCCCCCCCCGACCCTTTCTCCAGACCAGGTTTCAGGGCGGATGCCTGTAA
>PVHY01031744.1:0-12337 GCA_004024945.1 Uropsilus gracilis | reverse complement strand
ACCCCTCGCCCAGGACAGTAGGACAGAAGAGGCAGGACAGGACGTCCCCGAGGTCTGAAGTGTGAAAAGCACATCCCCCGCCGCTGCTCACTGAAGGTATGGTGGGGAGCAGGCCAAAGACGGTGGGCAGCACCAGAGGACCACTCTCAGCACCCAAACGCCGGGGACGGGCTTTGGCCAAGAACCTGAATGAGTCTCCATGCAAAAGGAGCTTTGGTTTCAGCCTTTCTCGCAACCAGGAGAGTGGCCACATTTTAAGAAGGATTTGGCCATCTGAGGTACATCCAACATGGCAAATAATGGTGAAGGTTTTGGAAGTCTTAAGGACTAAAGGATGAAATGGTAAGCCTAAACAAGACTTGAGCTGGGCATGGTGGTGCGTGCCTGTAATCCCAGCTACCTGGGAGGCTGAGGCTAGGGATCACTTGAGCCCACAGTTTGAGACTACCCCGGGCACCACAGCCAGATGTAGTCTCTTTAAAAAAAAAAAGAAGACGACGACGATGACTTGGCATCAGAATCCTTTTATTATGAATGGAAAATCTGGAACCAAGCTGTGATTCAGTGGATTATTTTAACCCACAGGTGGACTAAATCCACTGGTCCACTCCACGCACTGCCCTTGACTTGCGACCACTGGACTGTGAAGTAATAAACCCGTGGGCGTTTGTTACAGGAACGCAGTGATTCGGAACCACGGCGTGAAAGGCAGGGCGTCCTTTAACAGCAGAGGCAGCGGGCAGGGTGCTGTTTCGGGGAAAGGGCTACGCAGGGTTCACTTGTTTATGGTCACAAAGGCACACTGTGCACACAGGAAGGGCTGGAAGGGCAAGGCAGTCAAGGGCACTGAGCCACTCTTCATGATGCCATGATGTGACGATGAAGGCAGCAACTCTGGGGCGATCCCAGAGGCTGCATGGGGGAATCTGGGTGGGATGAAGAGCGGCCTGAAGAGTTTGTTTTTTTGTTTGTTTGTTTGTTTTTCTTGAGACTAGGTCTCGCTATTTTTGCCCGTGGAACCGCAGGCTCTCGTTGCCCGGGGTACCACGGACTCAAGCAGTCCCCAGCCTCAGCTTCCCAGGTAGCCGGGATTACAGGCGCACGCCACCACGCCCAGCTAGTTTTTTGGAACTAGGTCTCACTACGGGCCCCAGGCGGGACTCGAACCGCGATCCCTAGCCCCGGCCGCTTCATAGGCTGAAGCTTACAGGCACGAGCCACCGTGCCCGGCCTGCCGCCTGAAGAGTTTAGCACTGGCTGCTGGCCAAGCCAAGAAGCTAAGTCCCATACGCCAGGCACAGTGGCGTGTGCTTAGAGCGCGGCAGAGACTGGGAATCACTAGAGTCGGCGGGTTTGAGACCCGCCCCGGGCAACACAGCGAAACCGAGTCCCAAAAAATAGCTAGGTGTGGTAGCGCGTGCCTTAATCCCAGCTACCTGGGAGACTGAGGCTGGCGATGGCTTGAGTCCAGGGTACCCCGGGCAACGAGAGCCTGCGGTTCCCCGGAAAACAGCGAGACCTGGTCTCAAAAACCAAACCAAACCAAACAAAAGGTAAGTACCGTGACTTAGTCACAGAGCTCACTGACTCCCATCTCCCAAGGCTAAGCACCTCCACGAGCGGGGCTGGGGAGAGCTGGCCACCCTCCTCCCCGGTGCTGGGGGAGGCACCCAGGAGCTGGAGGGTCTGGGCTTGGATCAGAGGGCTGCAGACACTCACCATCCCTCAGCAAACGTCCAGCTGCCTCCCTCTGCACCAGAGTTGAGGAAAGACACAGTTCACGGAGCACTGCCTGGCCTTTCACAGAAAAGAACGGCCGACTCCTGGTTTAATCAAACCATTTCAAAGAAATGAAGCAAATGGAAAGTTTCCACGCAGGCTTAAAAAGATAAATTCAAAAGAACATCGGAGAGACATACGCGGGCCTGACTCAGCAGTCACGCAGACGAGCTTCGCTTCGAGGAGTCAACGGCTACAATCAGCGCAAACCATTCATGAAAAGGAAACCAGCTGAAAGACAGTGACTCCGCTCCTAAACCACATCAAGAAGCGGATACCTGACTGAGCTAGCAGAGCTCCTGCCCCAGAAGCGCCCTGGCTGCAGCCTTGTTTCCTACTTGTCCTCTGCCTAGGACCTTGACAGTGACACACACCTTTCAGACTTCAACTCGGACAGCGCCTCTTCTGAGAAGCCTTCCTGGATTCTCTAGCACGGATTTAACACACAGTAGTTGTTTCTTCATTTTTAACCTCCTCCGCTAGACTGAATCTGAGTGAGCAGAAATAGGTAGTAGCTGGTATTCGACTCTCCATCTATTCTGGAATTGTTCTGAAACATGTCTTGGGTTAATAAACAGAGGCCAACATCCCATCACATTCCTCTTCAGTTTTGGTGACTGGCAACTTGCTAACTCTTTCCCTGCCCTCTTGGGGAAGCCATTTGCCTTGGTGGCAACTTGTTAACTCTTTCCCTGCCCTCTTGGGGAAGCATCTGCAGTCTAGTCCTGGGGTGACTGATTTTATCTAATGACCGTCCAGGCAGAAATGCAATGAACTGAGCACAACACATAAGCACACTGCCGAGAAATTTCTAGAAAGGAGTTTTACTTAAAGGGGAATATTCCTCCTTTTTCTGCTTCTGGAAAGAGTGTAACAAAGTATGGCTGAAGTGGCTGTGATCTGGAAGCGAGTGAGGTTAAGCATGAAGATAAAATTCACTGCATTGAGGATGAAAGAGATGACAAAACAGGAAGAATTCCATCTGTGAGAACACGAGTAAGGATCCAGACTCACCCCATCTCCAGCTGGATGGTTATATGAAAGAAAATAACATTCCTCAAGCCATTTCTAGGGTAAGGCCACCTTTATGGGTCTTCCTTTTATGGATGGAGGCATCTTAAGGAAGTGGCCGGCCACATCCACATGGCAAAAAATGGCGAAGGCTTTGGAAGTCTAAGGACTAAAGGATTATAAATGTTAAGCCTAAAAAAAGCCGGGCACGGTGGCTCGTGCCTGTAAGCTTCAGTCTATGAAGCAGCTGGGGCCAGGGATCATAGTTCAGTCCCTCTTAAGACAACATAGCAAGACCTAGTCCAAAAAAATAGCTGGGCGTCGTGGTGCGTGCCTGTAATACCAGTTACCTGGGAAGCTGAGGCTCAGGATGGCTTGAGTCTATGGTACCCCGGGGAACGAAAGCGTGCGGTTCCACGGGCAAAAGTAGCAAGACCTAGTCTCAATAAAAAAAAAAGAAAGTCTGGCTCGGCACAGTGGCTCGTGCCTGTAAGCTTCAGACTATGAAGCGGCCGGGGCTAGGGATCGCGGTTCGAGTCCCTCCTGGGGCCCGTAGCGAGACCTAGTTCCAAAAAAATAGCTGGGCATGGTGGTGCACGCCTGTAATCCCAGTTACCTGGGAAGCTGAGGCTGGAGATTGCTTGAGTCTATGGTACCCCGGGGAACGTGGACCTGAGGTTCCATGGGCAAAAATAGTAAGACCTAGTCTCAAAAAAAAAAAAAAAAAAAAAAAAGCCTAAAAAAGAAGACGACTTGGCGGGCAATATCAGAGTTTTTATTCCATGAATGAAAAATCTAGGACCAACCTATGGTCAGTGGGCTATTTCAATTCACGGGCAGGAAAACAATGGCCAAACAGTGAATGGGAACAATTAGAAAGGTTTATGGCACATTATGCTTTCTCACTGGTAAGAATTTCAGCTGCGACTGCTTATGAAAGCATCCTGGGATGGCTTTGGGTGGGAAACTGGGCTACAGGAATTTTAAGTTTTCATCCAACTCTCCGGATGCTATGATTTTATTCTTTAACTTCACACCATGCACTGTAATACTGATTTTACAAGTAGAGCGGAAAATATAAAATCACTGACATGTCTTTTCATACTATTTGTGCACTATAAAGGCCTCCAGGCATATTCATGGAACTAGACAGAAAGTAGATCAAAAGAAAACCAAAACTAAAACCTACTCAGCACAAGCCATTACAACATTGTACCACATTCTTCTGAAGGCAAGAAAGGTGAGAGAATTAATGAAACAAAAATGAAAATAACTTACTTTTAATAAGATTATAGAAAAGACTACAAACATCGTACTTCATAAATGTCCATTGAAGAAGGGAAAAGCTACCACTTTTACTAAACATATACCTGGCATTGACATGTTTTGATAGTGATAATAGGGAAATGCATTACATTCTGGAAACATAAATATGTAAAAAAGTTGCTTAACTTGCTTATTTTGAATCTCTCTTCAGGAATTTTTGCCTTCACAGCGGTTTTGCATTCAAAATCTCTTGTTCAACTGCAAAAGAATGGAGAAAGTAAAATAAGTCAGAGTAAAGAAAGCAGCAAATCATGACATAGCAGCTAATCATGCCAACAACAGTGAAGCAAATATATTAAATTCAAACAAAATACTGTGAAACTACATGCTCTTATACTAACCTGATGCATCTAATAGCACTGATGACCTCACTCTTCATGGAGAAATTAGAATCTTAAGATTCCAATACTTCGTGGGCATCATTAATGTGAAAAATGAAGCTTATGCATGTACTAACTTTTGCACATTAAAATGAAGCATTACTCTAATCATTTTTTTGCAGATTTTAATTCATTTAATACAATGACCATAGCTTTCTCAAGTGAGTGTTGAAATTTTGTTCAATGTTATTTTCGTACACTAAATTTGTTCAATGGTGACTTTTAAAAACTCCTGCCTTAAACACACTGTGTATCTATTTTAACTAGAGTGACTTAAAATCTTGTAGATGCACTTTGATCATATCCCTATATATTTATTTCACCCATATTTTCTAGTATCTAATTAAGTATTTAACTGTATGCCTTTTTTTTTTTTTTTTTTTTTTTTTTTTTTTTTTTTTTTTTTTTTTTTTTTGAGACTAGGTTTCGCTATTTTTACCCGTGGGACCACATACTCACGTTGCCCGGGGTACCACACACTCAAGCAAGGCTGGGGTACCCAGCCTCAGCTTCCCAGGTAGCTGGGATTACAGGTGTGCACCACCACGCCCAGCTATTTTTTTGGGATTAGGTCTTGCTACAGGCCCCAGGCAGGACTCAAACCGTAATCCCTGGCCCTGGCTGTGGCTTCCTAGGCTGCCACCTACAGGCATGCGCCACCATGCCTGGCCATGTACCTAGTTTTAAAAATATCTTACTCTTGGTGGTATCTGAGATTCAGTATTGGAGTTGTCAGATAAACCAAAACTAAATGGTAGGAGAAAGTTTACTCATCTCACCGTCCTCTCCTAATACCCACCACACTTGACTATTTCTTCACTTACACAGCAAATAGGCTTTCACATATATACAAAAGAATTATGGGAAATTTCACTTACCATCCAGTTTTAGTGTTTGCTATTGCCTTTTTGTTTAAATGATTTCATTATCCTTTAAAACCAACATTACTCTTCTTAGTTATGTAATGATGTTCTCTTTCAAAGGCCAAAAAATTATCAACACATCTTAACTGTACACAAACAGAACAAAAGACATGCTTAACTCCAATGTAGTAACATTAACACCAATTTCCCTCTACTTCATCATAAGTAAATAGATAATGCTTAGCAGTTTATAGATACAATCATGCTTATACTTTTGCTTGTGCACCTCTCAAAAAAGGCAACAAAATTTAAAAACTACCAAGCATTATAATTTAAGAAATTAAAAACATTACTTTGGTGTTTTTACATCATGTGAAATCCCCTTTTAGTATTTCACGTGTTCTAAAAGAAAATGAAAACACAGGTCAAAATGTACTCTCCTTAGCATTTCTAGGTACAAGTTTAAAAACAGCATGCACTTTTTTAAGGAATTAGACACAACTGATCCCATGTATTAGTCACTTCTCAAAACTGAAAACTGTTTTAGTCACTACTCTTTTGGCCTATTTCCATTCTGTTTACTGATAGAACTGACATAGCTTGACAGACACAATACCATATGCTACAATCAAAACCAGAGGACATTCTGCACTGCAGTCGTTTTATTTGAAGTGATGTGACAGTTTGTTAAGCCAACCAGAAGTTCAGAGTCAAAATGCTGAAGAACATAGTATGGCAAATTTTTCTATTTGTACCCTGTGAACTTAAGGACTTCACCATTTTTGACAACTACAATCACTTAATTTTCTGCCTAATCAACATCTCTCCTCAACCCCAATGGAGAAGAAGAACTCAGTATCTGGAAAACAGCCTTAATGCCTCATCCATTTTATTTGTTTGACAAATTTACTGAGCACCTACTATGTGACAGGTACTGTATGAGGCATAAGGGATACAAAGTTCAACACTGACCACCCCAATCCTCAATTCCTGTCCTCGTGGAGTTTACAATCTAGGTCTACATTAGTTGAACAAATACATATGACATTACAAAGGTGTTCGATGCTAATTAAAGGCACGTGATCACCTGATAATGAGTAATAGTTTACTCTGTGACAGAAACTTGGGAATGCTTTCCTGAGGAAATGATGAATGAGCTGAATTCTGAAAGACAAAGAGGAATAACTATAAGCAGTGAACAGGAAAAGGTATTCCAATCCAAAGAAACAGCATAAATGAAGGTTCTTGTAGTGGTAGAAGCACATTCTCATTTATTCCATACGCTTACAAGGCAAAGGCGGAACACAAGTAACTGAAATACAGTGCACAATGAGATCGAATAGCTGAACCCTGCTGGATGTTTTTGAAGGTTGTGTGCGAGCTACCTTTTCAACGTGTTGAGAAGTTAGCTCTCTTCCTGCTCAGAATCACGCTGTCTACTTTATTATAGCTAGTGCCCCTGAGACAGGTGACCGTGTCGGTCACACAGTGTAGTGCTCTCACTACAGATAGGTGCAATGAATCCCCCTGAAGTGCATGGGGTAGGTTGGATGCCTTAATTAAAACTGGACTTCAGGAAAAGAGATTCACCGCAAGCACAGAGAATGACGTGGAGAAGGGCCAGGGTAAACCGCAGGATGACCGGTTGGGAAGCAACTGCAGAAATGCAGGCAGAAGGTGTCCTTGGGAGCTTAACATTAGGGAGAATCTAATTGTAAGTGGATAGGAGACAAATAGTAGACACTTTATGAGTCAAAATGATAGGCTCTGCTGATGAACTGATAGGCATGGTGGTGGGGGGACAGTGAGGGAGAGCAAAGCTCTGAAATAATTCTAGGTTGCTAGTTTGGGCACCAGGGTAGATAGTACAGTGATGTTCATTGTGGCAGGAAGAAGACTTCACAATAAACTTGTTAAAGAGGAAGCTGGAACTCCTGTATTGACAAGTATTGCATAACAATCGCAACAATAAAAACCAGGAAAAGGATTTCTGGTGATTTTTTTTTCAGATATATTTGCCTGCAGTCATACACAGCCATTCTGACATGGCTAAATAAAAATACTTTATCACAGCTAGTGTCATGTGGTAGTCTTTTGAAAGTCTAGGATAAAATGAAGAATCAAAACCAGTTACCAAGAAAATGTTTTTGACATACATGAAATTAAAATACAATACACAATTACCACCATTTCCTTCTCTTGCTCATTAACATCTCTGCTAAAGACTTAGCAAATTAAAAAAACAAACAAAAAAAAACTAAGATATGGTGACTTTTCACCCTTATTTTGTGGTCATTTAACAAAATTCTGCTTAAAGTTACTATAGGTTTATTCCCATTTCTTACATGACTGAAAAAGCTGAGGTTAACTTAAACAAAAGTTCTCCAAGTATCTTTGAAGTTGAACAATACACACCCATCATACTCATAGACACTATTAAAAGTATATTTATCTTTGAAAGAAAAACAGATAAAAGACAACCCCTGGCAAAATCTTCAAATTAATGATTACGGTAAAACAACAGCTTATAACTGGATATTAACTAAAAAGGGCTTGTAACTGTGATTTCAATCAAGTCACTTTTTTCTGCATTTAAGGCTTTTTTGAAAAACAAAAACAAAACTTTGCAAGTGTGAATAATATCTGCCTCCCCAGTTTTGTTGTGGGAATTATAAGAGTAAATGCTTTTGGAAGTGCTTTGTGAATTTTAAATCTCTATAAAAATAGTACTCATTATAAACTTTTAAAAATGCAACAAAGCATACAGAATGCTCAGGTTTATTTTGATTATCATTTCTACCGTTTGTATGATTTTCTTGAAAAGGTCAAATACATTGAAGTACGAAAAACGTTCAGTTTCTATACCAGCGAGTAATTACACATAGCTCATAAATTTTAAATTTATATAGAGCAATAGGTCAATCCTGAGAAACACTGTTAGCGTGGAAGAAGTTAATGTTCCATCAACCTTGCTTTTCTTCAATAGAGACTGTATTGGATATATACCTATAAATCAAAAGTACTCTAAGCTATTTGTTTAAAATCCTTCATTAGACCTTTGCTTTTCTTCTAAGGCTATTACGTGGTTTTAGAATAACATGGTTTGACATGATTTTTAAAATACTCTGAAGTAAAATATTAACAATATAGTTATCTTAGTTGTATCCTTAGCTCCCGAAACAGGGTCTGTATTTTTAAGCAATGTCAATAAAAATGGACGATACAGAAGAAAAAAGGCAGTATGGAGTTAACAATCTCCACTGTCACACTTACTGAAAATGAAGCGCCTCCATTCCGTGAGCGCGCACCTACAAGATGGCTGTGTAAGACATGCCAACAAGCAAAGCACCATAAAGAGTCAAAACGTGACTTAAGAATTTCAAGTATCTTAAAGAAAAAGCAGTCCAGTTGCTTTATGTTCCAGCCTTTCAATATTTAAGAATGTGATTTTTAAAATAGACCCCACTTGATTTAATTCTATCAGAAATAGATTTAAAATCTTTAAAAGTCCGCTTCCTAGACACTCACATAGTCTGTCTTATATCATAATTTATGATTAAGTTTCGCTCATGTTGGCCTCATCATTAACAATCCCTAGAAAATAGAATTCTAAATGTGCCAACTATTCTCAATATACAAGATTCTGTATATGTCACATAGAGCTTTAATCAAAATTAGCTTTATAAATTCAGTATTGCAAACATCTACTTAACATGATATTTCAAGAATGGCATGAAATTGTTTTATGTGTGTGCAAAGAAAACTCTGAAAATACTCCCCTCCTTAAATAGAGGAAAGATGAAGAAAATAATATAAAGAGTACTAATTTAAAGTTTTTAAATTACAAATGCTGCCAAATGTAGCAGGATAGTTACTCTTTTACTTGTAATAATAAATGTCTCAAGGAATGTACAAGTACTGCTTTTTAAATCAGCTGGCCATGTACTCTAATGTTTTCTTTTTTACAGTTTGTGCTTTTTATTTTTACATTTGTACCATCTTTTTATTAGAAATTATAGCTTCAACTTACACACTTTAACCATCATTTAAAATGATCTACCCCCAGTTTTTAAGTTGAGTAGAGTGATAATTTTTCAAAATTTTCAAACCCAGAAATCACATAATTAATTTTAACTGACCTTGACAATAATTAAATAACTAGATTTAAGTACATAATTTTAATGACATTTAAAATGGAAGCCTCCTGCTATTTTTTATTACCCCTAAAAGCATTTGTCCCTTTGTAAATAAGAGTAAATTATTTATGAGTAATTATATAAATTAATTCAGCAACCTGTGCGACACAATAGATCTTCACTTCTTTTTTAAAATGTGATACCGCATTAGGAAACGACATCCTATTTTCATTAGGCATGTAATTATTTTACAGTATGCGCTGAATTCCCCATAATACAGCAGGTTAAAGGAGGGTTAAACAACCCGAAACACATAACAACCAAAAGATTGTAACGTCGGTACCTAGAACTTTGAGAACCGTCTCTGGAATAGTCACTCCACCCCATCCCATTCCCCTTTACTGTCCCTCCGTGAGGAAGAAAGTCTTAGCTGCGAATGTCACATCAGCAAAAGAAGTAGCCCTGCGTCCAGCGCTGTAGCTTGGGCTCTGGCTACACATGTGCTACTCAGCTGCCGGCTTCTTCATATGATGACGAAGAGCCTCCCTTTCCAGGTGAGCCTCTGCCAGAGCCATTTTGGCCTTAGCCAATTCCTGCTTAAGATATTCATTCTCTTCCATGAGCTGCAAGCAATTTGAAAAAGAAGAGAATTTAATCGTTTTCAGAAAATGCGGCCCATGTAGCACCTAGAGATTTACATCTGAGACAGTGAAAACCCCTGCGTGTCAGCTGAAGACCGCTTCCAGAAGCCACTTGGAAACACGCGCACTTTGACCTAACCATTCAAAACAGCTCATTCCTGACTCCAGATTTAATGCTGAATTGGGTCCAGCTCAATTCCCCTGGCCCTCGCAGGGGCTTGAGACACCTCTGGTCTGCCCCCGCTCTTCTGAGCTCGCTCCTTTTCAGTCATCTCTGCTGCAGCTCTTCCCACCCTCACCTCTCTGTGACCTGCGTGTAAGAACACCTATACTGCAACTCCGTCAGCCTCCCTACGTGGCTGTCTTATCCCCTCAGCAACTCCTCAGGTGAGCGCTCTCCTGGGCGCCAGCCCCACGTTCTTCTGCGTATCTCATTAGACACTTTGGCCAGATGAGCATCAGCCTTCCCTTCTTCACAGCAAGACCACTTTTCGCATGTTAGCTTCTTGGAACTTTTTCTAACTCTTAACTGTGAGGATGCAATAGAATTAAGGACGCCTCCCCGCTCCTGCCCACGAGAAATGTATCTAAACAGACAGATTAAAATACATGCACTGAATCTCAAGTCATTCTCAGGGGTCTTTCAGGCCTTGCTTAATCAAATGGGTTCATGTACTTCCCCTGAACCTCCCCACCTCTGGCCCAGCAGCTGACAAGGCCTGGGTGACCACAGCCTGTACACTCTTGTGTTCCCTCCTCGCGAGTGAGCGTCTACGTCTCACTCACTGCACCAGGTTGGTTTGCTGTCAAACTTCTCGACAACGAGTAATTCAAGAGTAAACTCATCCTGGGGTTGAAAGCTCAAGTTCTGTTTAAGTTCTGTTCAATCTCTTGTTAATGTAGAATGGCAAATGAGAAGAAACTCAATTATTAAGAGAAAGAGTAGAAGCAACAGTAAATCCATACGCATGTTACTCTGGCCATTAAAAATAAACCTGAGGAAAAAACATTGGCTGAACAACGTTTAAAAGGATAGATAGGGCCGGGCACGGTGGCTCGTGCCTGTAAGCTTCAGCTTATGAAGCAGCCGGGGATAGGGATCGCGGTTCGAGTCCCGCCTGGGGCACGTAGAGAGATCTAGTTCCAAAAAAATAGTTGGGTGTGGTGGTGCACGCCTGTAATCCCAGCGACCTGGGAGGCTGAGGCCGGGGATGGCTTGAGTCTGTGGTACCCCGGGCAATGAGAGTCTGTGGTTCCACAGGCAAAAATAGCGAGACCTAGTCTCAAAAAAAAAAAATAAAAAATAAAAGGATGGATAGATTATATATGACCGAAATAATTTTTTGGAAAAGAATTTGCGGGGATAAATTTGAAAATGCTGACTTGCCTCCAAGGAGTGATGTACACGTTCTAAGGTATTAAGGTCATTTTAAAACATTTTTTCACTGTTCTGAAATATACTTTTTGCACCCTGAAAATGAGTATCTCCTCCAGGAAGCCTTCCTTGATTCCGGAAGCTGGCACTGCTACTTCATTTAATCCATTATCTTCCCACTACCCACTCTGTGTAGCGTGGGAAAGCCACTGCATCCAACACAGAACTGGGGCACAGAGTAGGTACCCAATAGATGTTACTGAAACAACTAGATAAATGGTGTTTTAATCACCGGAATGGAATGGGGGCGAGTCTGCTTTCCTGTTACCTGTTCTCTAGTGAGGTGGACAGAAGACTCAGGCTGGCCGGGCAACTCGGCGCTGGTCTGCGTGGCCTGCGTGGCACTGCGCTGCTCCTGCAGGTCAGACCTCTCGTGGGGAATCAGCACTGACTCATGTCTCACATTTTCTTTCACATGGTCTCCAGCGGTAAATACCTGGGAGTCTGAGCAAACAAATAAATGCTCAGGCAACATTCTAAATACTTGATGAAAAACAGAGCAAACCAAGAAAGCCAAAAGCTTGTTTATTTAAAAAAAAAAAAACATGATTAAAATCCACAACTCTTTAGATGGACAAGGAAAAAAAAGCAACTGCTAGAATCAGAAAGAGGAGCTATTACTATCAACTTGAGAGAAATTTAAAGAAAGATCAGCCGGGCACGGTGGCTCGTGCTTGTAAGCTTCAGCCTATGAAGCGGCCGGGGTTTAGGGATCGCAGTTCGAGTCCCGCCTGGGGCCCGTAGCGAGACCTAGTTCCAAAAAAAA
>PVHY01031743.1:0-12403 GCA_004024945.1 Uropsilus gracilis | reverse complement strand
GAGTTCAAATCTGCAAACTCCTTAACTGCTTTCAGCACACATGCTGCCAGCCTGGGCCAGCCGAGGGTTGTTGCAGGCCCTCGGTGGCCCCATGGCCAAGCTCACATGGCTCACATCTTTACAAGATGGCCGATTCCCATCTCTCCTCCACTGAACCTCTCTCTCTATCCAGTCTCCATATTCGAATCTGCATCCCCCTTCCATCGAATCCTTCTCTTTGTTTGCACACCCTTTATATACCCTGATTTCCCGCCTTCCAGGAAATCTGTTTCACCTAGACTATTTCACTTCTTTCTTCCCCCTGCATCCCCCTGAAGGGAAATTCCAGCTAAGGTCATTCCCCCATTTTAACATTACCAGTCCTTAAAATCTGCAATCTTAAACAGGAGACAATGGGGGGGAGGCGCACCCTATCACTCTGACTGGCTGACATTGGTGAGATGATCAGGACTGAAAAACTAAGGATTTTTAGGCAATCTGGGAAAAAGACTTTAAAAAATGCTGAGAAAGGTTTTAGACAATGTTAAAGTAATCTAAGTCTTACATATTTCTTTTGTAGTAATTAGGAAATCACTTTGTTAAAAATAAATTAGTCTGCACTGATAGTCTTGCATTAGTTTGGTATTTTGGTTAAAAAGGCTGGAGATGGTAAAAAGAACCCACAAGAGCTTAAACTGTGTTTTTAAGTTTTTCTTTTTAAGTCTAAAAGAGAAAAAAACAAAGCAGAGAGAAGCTGGTAGCTAATGTTTGCATATCAATAGTAGGCAGGTACAGTATAAATGCTAATAAATAGTTTGTAGACTGCTTCCTAGGGAGAGCAGGACTAGGTGTGTCCAGTTCCAGTAAAGGCAAATGCAAATAAACAGTTTGCAGCCTCCTTCTTAGAGAGAAGCAGGCAGATAGGTGTAACCAGTTAAAGTTAAAGGTAATTGCAAAAAAACCTGTTTGTAGCCTGCTTTGTAGAGAGAAGCAGACCTGTATGTGTTTCAAGTTAAGTTAAAAAGTCCCTTTGTGGTCGCCCTGTTTCACCACCACCTCCTTCCCCACACACCAATTAAAGATCTTTCACACCAAGAACTTATCTCTGGGGCATGCATGTATAAAATGGGTTTTTTCTTCTCGACAGTTTGGGGGGCCCTGAAAATCCATCAGTTTTGCTGAGCTGCACTAATTCTGTTCCTACCGTCCCTTCCTTGGCTTCTGGTGACTCTCTCATTATGGAATGTGGCTAGACTACAGCCTGTCTCTGGGTGGCAGTTTACAACTTTTCTGCTTATTAGCAGCTAAATCAGACCCTTTTATCTCAGGATAAGTAAACTGAGGCTCAGAGATGCTATATAACTTTGTTAAGAACTTAACACTTGGCTAGAGGAGCAAACGGCCAAGGGCAACAGAATCTAACCTCACCCAGTTGACAAAAACAGAGCAAAATGGTAGAGAAAATTTACAGGAGAACCGATTTACAGGAAACAAAATACCAAGAGGGAGGGGGTCAGCCTGAGTGCTCCCTGAATTAGAAGTAAACTTCCGGTCCTGAGTAAACTTCCGGAATCAACAGCAGGGAGACCCAATGAGAACTTTTCTCAGTGAGCCAATGGGCGAGCACATTACAAAGAGCCAATCCAAGAGGCGCTGTCACTGTTATGGTCCTGTCAGGGCGCCGGCGTCTTGGTGCTTGGGCGGTCGCCACCGGGAGGATTCGGTGGGGTCGTCTCGGGGACAGCCGGCGGCCCGCTACGCCGCTCTCCCGCGTCGTTCCCAGCCGGCACCTACCTTCTCGAGAGCCGCTCTGTAGGGCGCGCGTGCGGGTCGGCGTCGCGGCCATCTCGGGGCCTGGCCTGGCCGCAGCCTCCTCCCCCGCCGCCGTCCCCGCCGGCCCTGAGGGTCCTCGCCATGCAGCCGCCGGGCCCGCCCCCGGCGTATTCCCCCACTAATGGGGACTTTACCTTTGTCTCCTCCGCAGACGCGGAAGGTAAGACTGAGCCCTGGAGAGCCCGATCTCCCGAAGGACGCCGAGCTCGCCGCGGGGAGTCTTTCGGGTGCGGAGACGGTGGTGGCCGGGCGGGGACTTTACCCCTCTGCGCCTGCCCGGCCTTCCGAGAGGGCCCCGGGGTCCAGGGACGCGTGTGGAGAACTGTTCCAAGTTATTCGATCACCGTCTACCTTTCCCCGCACCGTGTGGTGACGGGCTTCTCTCATTACTTACGCGGAGTGGACCTCAGGATCCCTGAGATTTTATGTCTGAATTGATTTGCTGTTACTCAGGGAAGGGGTGGTTGGAATGGCCAGGGTAGGTATCAGAATGAGAACGAAGGTGGAGAGCGGTGTTGCAATTATTTGTCAATAAATAAACTTTGTCTTGGGATTAGATTCGGCATTGGCAATGCAACTCCCTTCGTGGAGTTCTTGGTGATTTTTTTTTTTTAGTGGAATTTGTTTCCTTACCTACGTCCCTGTTTTCATCCTAAAGTGTTTCATCCTAAAGACGTTCAGAGAAGTGGACCCAGGTAAATTTGAAACTTCATGTAATTCAGCAAGGTGTTCCCAATAGTTTCTGCAGATTTCCTTGTGCTGCTTTAGGGAAGCCAGTGTGAACAGATTTCCTTACAGCATAGGAAAAAGTGGTTTGTTCCTTTCCTCTGTTCTTTGCCAGACTCTTTGTAAACGGAATCTTTCTCGCCTGGTCATTTTCAAATTTTACTTTTATTAAGTTTGCAAAGCATTTTCCAGCATCAAACTTACATCGTGATATAAAATACATGTATGTAGTTGTAAAGGTTTTAGTCCAGCGAAGAATGTAGCATTTCCTCAGAAATCTGCTTTCATAGTGCATCTGTAAGAATAGCTTCTTTTCCCTTTTTTTCGGGTTTAGTTTTCCTGATTTCACTTGATATGAATATTTGGTGAAACATAGCAACCCAGATATTTCAATTTGCTTCATCTACATTTGGTAGCATAGCGCTTAGAAATATCAGTTCTCACTTCCCAGTCTTTAAAAAAATTGTCTATTGTTGAGAGTTAGAACCTGATGTTTGTTTAGATTCACTTATCTCTCTGTATACACTTTTCATACCCTCTCTTTGCTCAGGAATTAACTTTCTAAAATACATCTAAGAGATCTGACTGAGTAGTAAAACTAACACACTGGCTTCATGTAATAACCAAGAAATCTAGAATAGGTAAATTCTAAAAGGCTATTCAGATTTCTCCATATGTTTCTCCTTGTATATGCAAGAATATATAGACAGATAGTTATATGTGTAATGATGCCTTCATGTGTATGATTTTGTGCAGTTTAAATTTACAGAGTATTTTTCCTCCTTCCCACTTTTACAGAGTAGGTAAGCTTATGACTATTTGTTCTTTGTAAGAATTTTGAACTTTAGTATATATTTTATAGTGAATCTGAGGCTAGATCTTGTAGATTTGTGGTTACTATATTAGTGTTCTGTCTCCACAAATTCCTTCTTTCTTAACTATGACAACTTCTTACATTTTTATAAATTGAACGTTTTATCTGAAGTTTTATTGAGTCTTGTGTGTGCTTCTTGGCATTACTAGTTACTATCTATGATATTGGACAAGTAACCTCTCAGAATCTCAGCTTCCTATAATATAAAATGGAAATGATACCTGAGTACTAAGTACAAATGCAGAGCACTTAGTACTATATCTAACAGAACTAAGTTCTCAAAACATATTAGCAGTGAGACTGCTGCTTAGGTGTCAGTGTGAATTGGCCCCACACTTAGCTTTCATTGTCTCCAACATGAGAGTTCAGCAGTTGACTGGGCAACTTCCATGTCTTTCTTCATTCATATATCTAAGCAGATCATGTATATTCTCCTTTTTTTTTTTTGAGACTAGGTCTCACTGTGTTGCCCAATCCCTAGCCTCAGCCTCCCAGGTAGCTGAGATTACAGGCACCCGCCACCTCAGCTGCTTTTTTTTTTTTGAAACTAGGTCTCACTGTTTTTGCCCATGGAACTGCAGGCTCATGTTGCCTGTGGTATCACGGACTCAAGCAATCCCCAACCTCAGCTTCCCAGGTAGCTCGGATTACAGGCGCACACGACCACGCCCAGCTGTTTTGGGACTAGGTCTCACTGTGTTGCTCTGGGCAGGACTTGAACCACGATCCCCAGACCATACCACGACTCCATAAGCTGCAGCTTAACAAGCACGCCCCACCGTGCCCAGCCCAACTCCTTTTTTTGAGACCAGGTCTCGCTATGTTGCCCAGGGTAGTCTCAAACTGGCAAACTCAAGGGATCCCTGGCCTCTTGCCTCCCAGCACTTGAATTAATAGGTGCACGCCACCAACCCTGGCTCCTTCTCCCTCCGCCCCCTTTTTTTTTTTTTTTTTTAATTAATGTATTTGGGGCCGGGTGAGTGGTGTGCATCTTTAATACCAGCCTAGGGAGGGAGGCCAAGGCTAGGAATCACATGAATCCATGGGTTCAAGACTACCCCAGGCAACATAGCGAGACCAGTCACAAAAAATAGCTGGAAGTGGTGACACACGCCTTTAATCTCAGCTACCTGGGAGGCTAAGGCTAGTGATCGCTTGAGTCTGTGGGTTTGGGACTACCTTGGGAAACAAAGCAAGATATAGTCTCAAAAAAAAATTTTTTTTATGGACCCAGCATACTTCTGCTGCGCAGCTCAGCTATCTAAAGAAAAAAATTTTTAATTAATTAATTTATTTATTCTTTTTTTTTTTTTTTCCCTTTTTTGAGACTAGGTCTTGCTGTTTTGCCTGTGGAACCACAGACTCATGTTGCCCGGGGTACCACAGACTCAAGCAATCCCCAGCCTCAGCTTCCCAGGTTGCTGGGATTACAGGCATGCGCCACCATGCCCAGCTATATTTTTTTGGAACTAGGTCTTGCTATGACTTGAAACGCGATCCCTGGCTCCGGCTTCCTAGGCTGCTGCTTACAGGCATGTGCCACCATGCCTGGCTATTTTTATTCTTTAAATCACAACATTTTATTCTTTAAATGGTTATTGGGATACTTCCCTCTCCCTCTGATGCCCCCTTAATTCACTCAGACCCCTCTCTGTTTGTTAATCTGTGTTAAGTACATTAGTCTCTTTATTTCCTATAGCAGTGTCTTTTCACTGGATGAGGGACTGTGTTCTTGGGACAAGGTGAACAGTGCTGGTAGGTTTTCAGTATTAACCTTACGTTGGGCAGTCAGTCTGTATTTATTTGTGGTCAGTCCATGTTTTCTCATTGCTGGCTCTCTTGTCCACTCCCTTTTCTGTGTTTTGTTGCTTTACCTTATAGTTCTGGCATCTGGTTTAGGGGTCCTCACCCCCAGCCAGTGTCGGTGAAGTTTCTCTGGATACAGGCATCTGTGAATGGCTGTTGTAGATTATCTACTCTGCCTCAGTGTGCAGCTTGGCTGTGGGACCGATGCCCCCAGTTTTTGGTCTTGTCCTCTCCCATAGTGTGGGGAAGGGTGCCTTGCGCTCTTAGAAGGCATCTCCGAGATGAGTCTTGGGTCTTCCAGGCCTGGTGAGCGCATAGGTGCGCTCTGTGACGTCATGTTTCCGTAGTTGTTTCTTCTGTCTCACATGCACTGGTTCTCTCAATTGTCCATCTGCTGTGTCCAACTCAGGCTTGTGGGCTGGATATTTACTTGGTCCCTCGCCCATTTTATGATAGGGTTTGTGTTATATATGTTCTTGATCTTCCTGAAGAGTAGGTGGAAAATGGAAATGGAAGGGGCATCCTTTCCTGTCCCCTCCCCCCTACTCCCACTCTGGTACCTCACTGCTTGTGGGCAGGACCCAGATGTCCATGCATGTGCCATCCCAATTGAGCCAGCTACTCTGAAACAGGAGCAGCTGGCCTGCACCCCACTGCGCCCTCTGGAACAGAGAACGCTACCTGACTGAGGCCTCCCATTCAGGCGGGGCTACCTCCCTTTCTCCTTTTTTTCTTTTTTTTTTTTTGAGACTAGGTCTTGCTATTTTTGCCCATGGAACCGCAGGCTCATGTTGCCTGGGGTACCATGGACTCAAACAATCCCCAGCCTCAGCTTCCCAGGTAGCTGGGATTACAGGCGCGCGCCACCACGCCCAGCTATTTTTTGGGACTAGGTCTTTCTGTGACGCCCCAAGTGGAACTTGAACTGCGATCCCTAGCCCCAGCTGCTTCATAGGCTGAAGCTTACAGGCACGTGCAACTGTGCCTGGCTTCTCCTTTTTTAATACTGTTTATTTACCCTTAAATGTTTTCAGCTTTTAAATATTTTTAATGTATACTTTCCTTTTAGATTCTGTCCAGTATCAGTAATGTTCTTACTGTGTGTAAGAATATTCTTACATACCCTTTTTATCTAAAATCTGCCTTGGTTTTTTGCCTCTGTATCTATGTATATGCTGGTTCTCATGCTTTGAATGCCTTCTCTTTACCCCAAGTTGAAACTTAAGACTGAACTCACACACACCCTCTTTTATTAACTTTGCTATTACTCAGAAACAGAAACTTTCCTAATCTTTTTCTATATCCCGGCACCTACCACAGAATCCAGAATATAAACACCACAAAATATTTGTTCAAGGAACATATGGTTTCTATTTTTTTATATTTCATATGACATTGATTGTTGGGATGACAAAATTTAGCTCATTTTAGATGCTATAACTGAAAAAAAGAATCAGATTTGGAGGCATAAGATTTCAGTTCAAATACAGACCATTATAGCTGTTATATTATATTAAATAATTTATATAGCTTCTAAAAGTTTCCATTTTGTCACCTATAATATGAAAAGCACACTTCTAAGAAGTTTGTGAAAACTAAGTTAATATATATAAAGGCAAGGTTTCGTGTATAAATTTAAAAAGAAATGCACCACAGCCGCGGCCAGGGATCGCGGTTCAAGTCCCGCCGGGGGCATGTAGCTAGTCCTAGTCCCCAAAAAATAGCTGGGTGTGGTGGTACACACCTGTAATCCCAGCTACCTGAGAAGCTGAGGCTGGGGATTGCTTGAGTCTGTGATACCCCCGGGCAACGTGAGCCTGTGGTACCATGGGCAAAAATAGCAAGACCTAGAAATAAATAAATAAAATTAAATTAAAAAAAAATAGCAAAATGTGAGTATGCCTATAAAGGAACGCTAAAATCTAGACCCATATTCAAGTCTCTGGTATAAAGTTGCTTCAGAAAGCAGTTATGAATGAAATACTGTGCATAAATGTGAGAGTATTATACCCTTCTATACATGTAAACTGTTGTATAGAAGCCTTTAAGGTAATTCTTTGACTTGCGGCTACAGACCAGCAGCTGTGACATCCCCAAGTGTGCTTAGTAGTACCTGAATCTGCCATAATTATAATTTGCATTTTAACAAAATCTGTGAGTCTTTCATACGCACATTAAAGCTTGGAGAACCACTAATTTAGAATGTTCTGAGAGATTAAAAGAGGAGGTCAGTTTTTCTAGAAGATCAGGGACAGTGTAATGCTTTAATATATTGCTGAACTTTGAAGGCTAGATAATGTTTTGTACATGTCAGATGAAGGGAGTGCCTCCGTGTGCAAGGGAAAGCATGTGAGGAAGTAACGATACTAAGAAATGGTCCAATATGAAAAAATTAAAAAATTCCCATGTACATAAATAACTACAAGACAAAGTAGGGTTCAAAGGAATAGTTAACTGCAGGAAGGGTTCAAAAAAATCTTCAGATAATATGAAGTATATTTTGAAGGACAGTTAAAAGTTCTTTGGATTGTAAAGAGGGAAGAGCATTCACTTAAGAACTGTGTAATACAGTAGTATTGTAATTACATTATAAAGCAGTATTGTAAAATACAACACTTAAATGTTTATGTAATACATGTAATGTAATATTATATAATATAACAGTATGTAATATAATAGTAGAGGCAGTCCCTGTATCTTACATCCCTCAGTCTTCACAGACTTGAAATAATGCTGATGTAGATCTTGAACTCCTTGGGCTGTTCTTTACTCCTGATCAGTATCATACCCACTGTCTAGCATGGTGTCTGCTGTATACCAGGAGTGCAATAAATATTTGATGAATGAATGACTTACAGGATACCTTTTGATTAAGATAAAGGTGTTGTGCTGTTAGAAAGGGAAACCAGTATTAATTCAGAGGAAATTTAGTAAGTGGTTGGAAAAAGTCCTGACAGCTAAGCAAAATATGTAAGCCACACAGTTGCCATATTCCCATCATATTTTTCTACTTCTAAATATCTTTATATCTATACTGAAACATTCATATTTTTTCAGATCTTAAAGGAAAGGGTTCTTTTTCCTTCTCTGAAATAAGCGAATATATTTACTACTATTACTTTTCTGTCTCCTTTGGAATCTTTCTTCTCTCTGTATTTTTACCTAGCAATTTCTGTTTCTCTTGTTTCTTTAATCTCTACTACCACTCACGGGTCACCTCTTGTTTTACAGAATTTTAAATTAAACCTGTTAGTTTCCTATTTCCTTTTTTCATAACTATTTCTGTTTTCTATTTTCTCAGCATCCAGTGTCCCAATTACTATGATGGAATTTCTTTTACTTCCTGTCATTTACAGAAATATCTTTAGCAGTGTTTCCCAAAGGAGAAAGGTTCCATGACAGTATGTTTGGCAAATGATGTGATAAGCTAAGTTAAGCCAATTTCCTTAATGCAGAATTCCCAGAAATTTGAATATGCCAAAATTAGTTTTGAATGGAGGTTGTAAGGTTTTCCAAATTTTTGAGTGTCTCATGGAATCCAGAGTCCATAGAATATGCAACTACTCTATTTTTCCCTTTTCTATTGAGTCCTTGTCATTACCATTTCTCCTGTTTCCACTTTATCATACCCATTTGACCATTTTCCCTACTTCAGTCTTTCCCTTAAATTAGTTAATTTTTCTTAAACTTTTATTTACAGGTTCGTGCCTGTAATCCCAGCTACTTGGGAGGCAGTGACTAGGAATCATTTGAGTCCACAGGTTTGAGGCTTCCCTGGACAATATAGTGAGACCTAGTCTCTAAAAATAATAAATAAATAGATAAAATAAAAATATTTTCATAGTGCAGCTAAGTTTATGTTTCTAAAATACAAATTTCATTCTGTTTCCTTGATTAGAGGAAACCTTTAATGTCATATCTTGATTTAAGCTATATGGTGCTGTTTGACCTTTCGTTAATTTATTCAACCACCCATTTATAGTTTGCTTACTGTGGATGAGGTACTGTTTTAAGTACTGAGGATACGTATTTAAAACAAAACTGCTCAAAATACTTAGTCCTGCCAGGAATGGTGGTGCATGCCTGTAGGTGGCAGCCTAGGAAGCTACGGCAGGGCCTAGGGATCGCAGTTTCAGTCTCGCCTAGGGCACATAGAGAGGCCTAGTCCCAAAAAAATAGCTGGGCATGGTGGCGCACACCTGTAATCCCAGCTATCTCGAAAGCTGAGTATGGGGATTGCTTGAGTCTGTGGTACCCCGGGCAACGAGAGCCTGTGGTTCCATGGGCAAAAATAACGAGACCTAGTCTCAAAAAACAAACAAACAAAAAACTTAGTCCTTACCATCTTAGTCTCTGCACACACTGACCAAATAATCACACAAATATAATATTGATAAACATTATAAAGGGAAAGTTTAGGGAACTCTGAAATGAAATCTAATCTAGTATAGGATATCAAGGAAAAATTTTTTAAAGTATATCTAAGGACTGAAGAATGGGTGGCATTTAATTGTCTGAAGTTAGAGGAAACAACTTGTACAGAGCTCCTTGGTTAAAAGATATGCTAATTATTTCAAACAGCTGAGAGACTTGTGTGACTAGAGGTTAGGGTCTAGTTGGGAAGGGATACAAAAATTTATCTTGAGTAGTAGATAGGACTTGTGGATATAGTTGAACTTGAGCTGAAAAGGCACTAGGATACCACTGAAGGATTTTAAACAGAAGAGTGAAAGATTTGCATTTTATTTTTATTATTTATTTATTTATTTATTTATTTTGAGAGTAGGTAGTCCCGATCCCGCGGACTCAAGTGATTCCCAGCCTCAGCCTTCCAAAGTAGCTGGGATTATAGGCATGTGTCACATGCTCAGCTGCTGTTGTAACTTTCATAAGGATTGTACCGACTCTGTATATGCTGCAATTTCTTTATCCTCATATGTCAATGGCTAGTTGGTTTGATTCCATGTTTTGGTTATTGTGAATAATGCTACTATGAACACAGGAGTACATAAATCTTTTCATAATTAGTATTTTCATAGTTTTCAGCTAATTATTTAGATTTGATGTTCCTGTATCAAATGGTATTTCTGTTTTTAATATTTATTTATTTATTTATTTATTTATTTTGAGACTAGGTCTCACTGTTTTGCCCAGGGAACTGCAGGCTCACATTGCCTAGGGTACTACAGACTCAAGTGAACCCTAGCCTGAGCTTCCCAGGTAGCTGGGATTACAGGCGCGTACCACCACATCCAGCTATTTTTTTGAGAGTAGGTCTTGCTACTCTCAAATGTTGCCCCGTGCGGGTCTCAAACCCACAAACTCAAGTGATTTCTAGCCTTGGCTTCATTCTGTAGGCTGTGATTAAAAGCACGCACCACCGAACCCGGCCCTCTTTTTTATTTTTTATTTTTTTATTATTGAATAATTTATATATCTATTTCACATCATTTTAATCCCTGGGGGTCACCCACCACCTCCCCTCCCTAACCGCTCCAGCTGGTCCTCACCGTCCCGTTGTGTACTTTCATTTGGTTGTCCATATATTAGTGAAATCATTTGGTTTCTGTCTTTTTCTTTCTGACTCTCTTTTTTATTTTTAAGGAATCCTCATACCATTTTCCATAGAGGCCGTACTAGTTTACATTCACACCAAAAGCAAATAAGAGTTTCTTTTTCTGTACATCCTCACCAACACTTGTTGCCAGTTTTATCGATAATCATTTTTACAGGTGTGTAGTGATATCTTACTGTGGTCTTTTCTTAAAATTTAAACTCAGAGGGCATTACACAAATCTGTGTGATAAAATTGCATTAAACTGCATACATACACAAATAAATGCAAACAAAAATGATGAAATCTTAACAAGGTTTGTGGATTGTTCTAATGCCAGTGCCTGGTTTTGATAGTTGTTTAAGATGGTATCATTGGGGGCAAACTGGGTATAACCTTTCTATACTTTTTTTTTTTGAGACTAGATCTCATTATTTTTGCCCATGGAACCGCAGGCTCACGTTGCCCATGGTACCACATACTCAAGCAATCCCCAGCCTCAGCTTCCCAGGTAGCTGGGATTACAGGCATATGCCACCACGCCAAGCTATTTTTTGGAAATGAGTCTCACTACGTGCCCCCGACGGAACTTGAACCGGGATCCCTGGCCCCGGCTGTGGATTCCTAGGCTGCCACCTACAGGCATGCACCACCATGCCTAGCCCTCTGTACTATTTTTGTAACTTCCTGAAAATATATAACTATGAAATAATGTTTTTTTGTCCTTGATCTTGCTACTTGTTAAATAGATAAAAGCTTCTTCACATTTATAAGAAGTTAACAAGTACCAACCATGTGTTCATTGTTACTGGCAGAATACTTTTTTTCACAGAAATCTAGAACTTAACCTAGAGACAGATCAATAAATATCATCCTGAGCATACTACTGTTCTGTACTTATGGCATTTCTTCCTCATTTGTCAAAGTGAAATTCTTAGACTAGGGAGAAAGTTCAGAGAAGAGATCCCTCATTCAGTCATACTGTTGAGTTGAAAGGGAAGGAAAAGTACTCTTAAGTTACATTTTACAGTTTTTCTTTTGGTTGGTTTAACAAAACTTGAAACTTCCTGATATTCTTCACTTTGACTTCAAGCAGCAAGCAAAAGATTATTGTAAAAGATGATTTTCTTTAAATCCACTTGTACTATTAATTTAATAGTTATTTTTAGCCTTAGAAATGATATTATGCATAGTATATAGTAAGAATTAATTTAAAGCTATTAAATTATAGTTTTAAGTACCAATTAGAGTCAACAGCCAAGCTGATTGACTGGCTCTTACTCTGATTTTATTTAAGTGATATGGTACCCCAGCAGTGACTTGGAATCTTTCAACTTTATTCTCTATCACTATTCTTATTGACCTGCTAACATTAGCAGTATTTTTACTTTTCTTTTGCTTTTTTCAAATGTCATATGCGTCTTCAGTATACTGGGGAGGTAACAGACTGCTTTTGCTGGAATTCCTGCGTGTATGTCCATGATATTTTCCTACTTTGCATGAAATGGAAATTTTAAGCTAAAGGTGCCTTTTTGATATTTTGATATATATGCTGTGACAAATTGATAAAATTTTCTGTCATTACATTCCTTAGCCTATATATATATATATATATATATATATATATATAT
>PVHY01031742.1:0-12404 GCA_004024945.1 Uropsilus gracilis | reverse complement strand
AGTTGGTTGGGTTTCTTTTTGTTTTGTTTATTGTCTCTTTTGCTGAACAGAAACTTTTTAGTTTTATATAGTCCCAGCTGTTTATGCTTTCCTTCATTTTTCTGCCAGCCATAGTTGTTTCTCCAAATGGATTTCTGAGGTGAAATTCATGAAGGGTTTTGCCCAGGTTTTCTTCTATGTATTTTATGGTTGCGGGTATTTTAACTGTTAATTCTTGCATCCCAGGAGTAGGACTACCATCACATTTCCTGGTCTCTCCTATTGCTTTGAACAGTGTCTTAGATTTCATTGCACAGGTCTATCAGCTCTTTTGTCATGTTTATTCCTACGTAGTTAGTTAATACTTTTTATTCAGTTACAAATGGGATTATATTCTAGTTTGGAAATAGGAACACAGTTGACTTTTGTTAACAGATTGTGTAACCTGCTACTTTTTATTGTTCAGTCAATTTTTCAGTGGTGTCTTTGGGGGTTTCCTGTGTATCATCTGCAAATAGTGATGGTTTTGGTTCTTTCCAATTTAGAATCTCTTTATAATTTTTCTTTGGCCTGGTTTCTCTAGCTAGAATTTCAAATTCTGTATAGAAAAGTAGTGATAAGAGAGGGCATCCTTGATCTAGAGGAAAATCAGTTTCTCACCATTTTGTATGATGTTAGTTGTGTGTGTAATAGATGGTCTTTATTATGTTTAGCTATGTTCCTTCTGGTCCCATTTTTTGAGGATTTTTATAAGTGGATGTTGAATCTTGTCAAATGCTTTCTCATCCTCTATTGATAAAATCATATGGTTTTTGTCTCACCTTTTCATATGATAAATTTTATTGATCAGCTTTACAAACTTTGACCTTGAGCCTTGGAATAAATCCTAGACCTTTGAGTTGGAATAAATTCATTGTTGAATCAATTTTGCTAGAATTTTGTTGTGATGTGATGAATGTTTTTGCATATGTGTTCATCAGGGATTTTTTGGGTTTGACTGTTTCTGTGAAGTCTGTCTGCTTTTGCCTTCAGAGTAATGTTGGCCTCATACTGTATATTCAGAAGAATTCCTCTTAATTTTTTGGAAGACCTCTTAATTTTTTGGAAGAGAAAGATAGGTATTATTTCAGCTTTAAAAAATCCACAAGTGAAACTGGCCCTGGACTTTGGATTTTTGGTAGAATTTGATTATTGTTTCAGTTTCCCTGCTCTTAGCTGGTCTCTTGAGGCTTTCTTTTGCTTTCTGAGTGTATATCAGAAGTTGTCTATTTCTAAGAATTGTCAGTTTCTTCTAGGGCATTCAACTGATTGACAGATGTCTGTAGTAGTCTCATGACCTCTGCATTTTTGAGATTCTGTTATAAATTCTTTTATCTGATTCTATGATTTTAGGAAATAGTTAGATTCTAGCTTCCTAAGGTGTAAGGTGTGAGGTTATTTTTTGAGCACCTCATTTCTTGCTGTAGGCCTGGGTTGCCATTACTTCCCTCTTACTGCTTTAGCTGCACCCTAACGTTTGGTAGCTCAAATCATCTGTGTCATTCATCTTCATTCATCTCCAGATACTTTCCAATGTCTTCTTTGATTTCCTCGTAACCCCACTGAGCCCTGTGTTGCTCAGTCACTACATGCGGTATGATTCTTTCTTTCGTCACGTTCTACTTGGCCTCCTTTGGAGTCCAATAGCTTAAATCCCTTAGTTTTCATGTAATTCTTCATCATTTCTTTGACCATTTCCCCCCACCCTCTCTTCTCTTTTTAGAATGTGTGTGTGAGCTACTGTACCCCCCCATTGCCTCTAAGTGAGGCATCCTCCAGACTGTTTTCATGCACTGTTCTTATCTCACACTGACCCTGTCCCACTTTCGTGAGCACAGCTATGATCTTGTTACTGTATTCCTATGACTCATCACAGTGCAAGTCATTTTAGCAGACATGCAGGGCTTTTTGTTCTGGGTAACTGCTATCTCGTCTCCCCTATTCTCCTCTTTGTGCTCTGTGACCAGAGTTTGCTGCTTTCTCTGTTAAATTGCTGTGCACTAAAATATTCCCACTTCACCAGAATGATTCCTACAGATTTTTTAAGACCTCACCGACACCTTTAGTAAATTTTCTATTATATGTTTCCTCACCCTCCCATTACATAAAGGCTTTGTGAGATTGGAAGAAATTCTGTGGGATTCAGTGAAAAGAGAAAGAACTGGAAGAAACACAAAGGAACGCTTGAAAAGAACTCTTAAAACTTTGTTTACTTTGGACAACATCTGCTGTCCTCTCTCAAAATGGTGATAACGTTGATTAATGTTGAGCTCCAGACTTTGGAACATTAGCAAAAACAGTGCATTTTATGTGCTAGATACTGTTCAGAAATGATTTGTAAATGTTAGCTTTCTTAGTCCTCACTGTATCCCACTGATTTGGGTGCAGCTGTTCATCCCATTTTCAAGAAATTTGTCCTAGATCACAGAGCGAGCAGGCAGGGAAAGCAGGATTAGAAAGTCATGACTGACCTTAATGTCTATGATCGTAAGCGCCATCCTGACTGATGGTCAACAGGGTGTTTTGCTGTGTAAGCAGAGACGTACACCTGTGAAACACTTGACTGTATAGTTGACAGATGTAGATACACAGCTATATGCACGTTGCTTTGATAATCACAGTGACTAAATAATCAGGTCTTAATCTTTGTCTAGGTGCTGCTTGACCTTGCTAGCTTAATTTTTGAAGAACAGCAATCATTAGAAGTGATTCTGAAGAAAATAGCTGCCACTATTATTTCCTTTATGCAGGTGCAGAAATGCACCATCTTCATTGTGGATGAAGACTGCTCCGTGAGTACAGAGTATGAGTTCTTTATTTTTAGAAAGACACCATCTATCCCTCCAAGTTGAACTTTAACCCTCCTTCATGCCCAGCTGTGCGTGTGGCTTGGGAGAAGCCAATCAGACCATGAGCGGTGCTGGCAGGAGAGGCCAGAGGTGAGGCTGGAGATGCCCCTGGGTGCTCTCCACTAAGTCTCCATGGCCATGTCCTTGTGCCTCTTGGTCAGCAGGTACACCACCCTGAGGGAGAACTCCATCACCGTATTCAGGTTGTTTTCAGAAGTGTTCATATACCAATAGGAATGACCCAGTCAAGAAGGTATTTCTCAAGTTTCCTTGGAAGTCACTCATCTCTTTCCTGAGAGTAAAAAAAGACCAAACTGTTCTGTTGGTAGCTTTCAACGACCCTCCTGACAGCATTACGAGACACAGTAAGGAAAGGGGACGAGGCCTCCTGGGAGGCTGCACTGCTGGCTTTGCTGCCTTTGCTGCTGGGATAAGGCCCCGGGCCCAAGATCTGTTTTCCCCAAGTGGTTTGTTGCTTCTCAGCCTGCAAACCACTGCTCCTGGGATTTTTTTTTTTTTTCTGATGTAGTTTGTTTTCTCGTTTCCTTTAGACTGGGTCCCTAATTGGGGGCTAGCAAAGAGTAGCAAGATAACAGCTTGCGCATAGGTCAGTGACAACTTATATGAGCTCTGAATTGATGTTTTTTTGGGAAGTCGATTAATAGAAGATCATCCTGAGCTATACATTAAAAGTTTTAAAGTTGTTTCAGTTAGTAATATGATACACTATGATACGCTACAATGTTGTGCCTTGTAATGCAGTATTATCTGAAATAATCGGGAATGTGTGTGCTGTGTGTAAATTCTTGCAAGATGATGAATTCGTGAATGCACTATGCTGGACGATAGTCTGTATTCTCATAGATATTAATATTTGCAATCAGTCATAAAATGTTAAAGTAGAGATGATAACACAGAAGCTATCCTTTTAAAGTTCAGGTCAGAACTCTTTAATGCAGTATGCCAATTTATCCCTTTTGCTCCATGACCTGATCTTTAGCATTTAATTTTTGAAAGTTATACGTCAGGTGTTCCTTTTTTAGACAACTTAAATGTCACTTGCATTAAATTCAGTTTGTCCTTGTACCACTTAAAACCCATCATGGTAGCCACTGATTTGAGTCAGTGATGATTTGAAGTAAAACCCAGCAGTATACGTGTTAATATTTCTTTTTAACAACTTAATTTGTTGGATTTAGGAATTAAATGACTTGGTAATCTACAGTAACTTATTGGTTAAAAATTGCATTGGCAACATGAGCAAAAATTTGGTTGAAAGAAAGAAAAAAGGTCCTCCATTCTCTGTCCTCCCCCAGTTAAGCTAATATCACTGTTTTAATTGTTTCCTTATAATTTTTATTTACTTGTAATGATAGTTTGAGTGTGAATATACTGTGTTTAATGTAATTTTGAATGCATTTCTCTTGTAAAAATCTTTACAGTTCATTTCATGATCTCACAAAATATTGCTGAATTATGTGTTGCATGAAAGGCCTAACAGTAGTGAGCAGAGTATACATAAAAGCTAAAAACTTGAAAAGTTTTTGGGGGAAAAAAAACATATTTTGAAGTTAACGTATGCATCATTAACTGATTTCTAAAACAAATAATCATCTAAAACAAATAATCATTAAGCATTTTTACCATAAGAAGGTGGTTTCTAATGTTGGGAAGCAGATTTGGGATGAAATGGAATGGGTGCTTGGGCTAGTTTAGTCTGAGGGTGACATGCATTTAATTTACAGGCATCACTCTCTCCAGCCAGTCGTTGTCATCTGTCAGACTTCTCAGTCTATGTCATTGCTTTCTTGCAGGATTCTTTCTCCAGTGTGTTTCACATGGAGTATGAGGAATTGGAGAAATCGTCAGATGCTTTAACGAGGTAAGGCGATGTACTCTTTGTCTGTATCTCAAGTGTGTGGTGCTGGTTGGAGAGTTAGTTCACGATGTGTCTAATCAGGACCTGGCAGCTCACGGCTCTCCGCCCTCCCCCCAACCCCCCCAATAATTCCATTTTATGAAACTATTTTATTGTTTGATGCTAGAGCTTCTGGATGTTGCACTGCCTTTCAGGGAATGCTGCCACACAGTGAATGGTGCCTAGATGAAGATGGGCCTGGGATGGTCATTTTTGGCAACTGGCTCTGAAACCTACAAGCAGAAGTTTCAGTTGTATTTTTTCATTGCCTGTTGGACCTTCACTAGAAACTCAATAGGCTTGTAAACACACCCCTCTGCATCTGCTCTGGAATCAGCCAAGGGCATGTAGCTCACAGGGCCAGGATACCTGTGGTCCTGCCTGGGCCATCGCCCAGTGATAGGGGACCAGAAGTCCACCATGCTTCCTTTCTCATAGTGTTAAAATTTGGATGCGTCTTGTTGCTGTTTGTCACTCAAACAGTCTATTTACCTGATGGACATTTTGGGTATTGTCCGATTTTATGTGCTTTCTGAAGATTCTGGAAAAGGATGGCATAAACTACCAAATGTTCTTTCTCTTGCTCCTCCCTTTACCCTTAACCAAAAGGCAATGGTGTTTGCTTAAGTGACACTGTCCTCAGGCCTGTAATCTGCTGGGGCCAAGTTTCAGCGTTGTTCACCCCGTGGTTTGTCGTTCATCTGTTTCAAATTATTTTACTCTTAATTGTGGATATTATGACTCATCTTAATATAATCCTCTGTTTCATATACAGCCTCATCTGATCGTGGGAAGAGAACATTATCTTTAGTTGACTACTTGATACTAAACTTCTAAAACATATACACCACATTTGACCTCTCAGAATGATGAAGGGAATCAACAGCACAGCTGTCAGTGATTAAGCACCTCAGTTGTGATGCTTTAAAAATAACCTCTTTGTACATCTAGATTGTAGTACTTGCACTAGATAACTGGCCTGGCTTCTTCAGAAATTCAGTGTTGCTGGAGTAAAGGGAGGGAAGGACTGTTGCTGCCTGTACAATGCAGGAATCTTGATAAGATCTTGGTACAAGCAAAACAGAACAGCTATCAAAGACGTAGTAGAAATAAGTGAACACTTGAATGTGGACTGACTAATGGATGGCAAGGGCAAATTATTGGTAATTTTCTTTGGAATAGGCAAAATACTGGCATTAGTAGATTTTTTAAAAAGTTTTCTTAATATAAGGAACTGGCTTAGTATTCAGATTTTTAGGAGCAGCATGCTGACATTCTTAAGGATTAAGTGTTACAATGACTGTGTGTTCCCTTAAAGTGGTTCAGCCAAAGATAAGTAAGTATATCAAAATTTCATATATGTAAACAAACACGTTCACAGATGTATAAATAAAGTAGATGGGGCAAACTATTAAACACTGTATCTGGGGGATTTTTCATTTTACTTTTAATTTTGTGGTATATTTAGAACTTTCAAGATATTGATACATCAATAAAAAGTTTTTGGTTCATAAAAAAACGGAAGAAAATACGTACCATAAAAACTCGGGGGCAAAGTGAAATGAAAATGGTATCTTTGCTCACGCAGAACTGAAGGACCTGCGCTTGCAAGAACAGGGTGTCTGAGTGGGCAACCTGGTCTGGGTCTGATCCCTGATACATGCATTCCAGGGCGCCCAGGAGGGCTGCCAAGTGTCCCGGGTTCTCTTAAGCCTTTCATCTTCTCCTCTCACCTGCTTGCACCTTTCCCGTCTTCTGTCTTCAAGGTGAATCAGTGGTCAGTGGTCAGCGGTCAGCACAGTGACAGCGTTGTTCATTTGCTAAGTGAAGGCATTTAAATCAAAACTTGGTATTTCTAGGCTGTCATTTTATCACTGAGGCCGTGAAAGGTTGTGCCTCCAATTAGAAAGGTTTTAGGATGGAGACCAGGGGCGGAAGATTTGAGGGAATTCCTGGGACTCAGAGCTCCCACCTGACTTAGGCCATCATTGCCCACGTGGGTGTGGGGTTGGTGGTCAGATACTTCAAACTGGGTAGCTGACCTTCACTTCTCTCTTGACCTTGCTGGGAGGAAACGAAGCTGCTTTTTGCCTAGGCCCCTGCACCGTTGTATTTCCTGGTGCATTTGACATTGTGGTTATCCATAGGGATGTGTGATGACATGCGTGTGTCGTGGGAAGGGTGTGTGTATTCCTCTCAGCTGCACCGCCTCATTCATTCGTGAAATGTCACATGAGGTACATGAACATGTGTGGTTTTCATGTTTGATGCTTTGATATTTTTGTTGCTTTTCAGAAGTCTAGGTAAGTTCTAGATAAGATGCATGTAACTACTCAGATATTTTTACCTTTGGCTTGCTTAAATAATGAATTGTTATGTGCAGAAGCATAAATATTTACATACCCATTTATATATTTACAGTTTAGCCATAGCACAGTAGGAAAATCGGTCTGCTAATCATACTGAGAAGTATAAAATGGCACGTTTTCTCCATCTTACCTTTGTAGGTCTGCACAGCAGCATTTGTATATTTATCTTTTATGAATTGTCATTTTTATTTCAAATCCATCAGGACCTCTAGTGAGAGGGGAGCAAACTTGCTGACTTGGTGTCATAGCGACCTCTATTGGTGAATGTACACTTAAAAAAAAAAAAAAAACAAAGCCTAGTCTTAGTGTTCCATTTGTTTCTGATGAATGGCACGTGGCTTCTCCATAGGCTGCACGAAGGTCTTACTCTACCAGTGATTTTTTTAATCATTATAAGATCGTCACCATATAAAGATAGTTTATATAAAAAGTAGATCCGTGTGATACTGTAAGAGACTAGTTTATAATTCCTTCATTGAGTTTACAGTCTTGAAAATCTTTCCACATAAATAGTTCATGTCAGCTAAACTTTTAAAATGTATCTTTATGCTTATGATAGAATAGAAGACTTACCAATACTCTAAATATAGTTTTTCTTTGAGTGAAAATTAGCTACCAGTCTAATTCTGCAAAAACTCTGATTTGCTTCAGAGCTAAACTGATACTGTTCAGGACTAGAATTCAGGCTCTTCCAGTTATCCCTAAACACTTTGCCAATTCAAACAGGCTTCCCCGAGATGAGAAACTTGGTGGTTTGACAGTGTTCGCTGCAAGCAAGTCATTCCTTTTGAGCAATTATTTATCACTAAAAAGCTTGTTTCAGTTGGGATTCTTCCAGCCAACCAACTAGTTGTCTTTTATAAGTTAAAATAACATTCTGAAGACAATCTTAAGTTAGTGTAAAACTCAAACATATGCAGGATGAACATTCTGCATAATGTCGCTGAGGGGGCCAAGCACAGTGAAGTTACAGGGAGTTAGATACTCCAAGGATTTTGGAAAAGAAGCTCATTTCCAGATGGTGGTGGGTTTCTGCATGTCTGTGTGTTTCAGTTCAAAAAGTCACTCAGAGAACTTGGTGAGTCTGCTGCTGTGTAGGCTGTGTGAGCCTTACTCTTAAGAAATTGATAGCTTCAGTACTAAAATTCATGTTCGTCGACTCTGTCCATTTGTGGATGCACATCTTTATAAATAAATGACAGCTGTATGGACTTAAGCCTTTAAACTTACTTTCTGGGCAGATAGACTAGTTAATGTTATTGATATTAGAAAACAATTACAGTTAAATATAGCTGTTCCTGCTACATTAAAGAGTAGTTAGACTTTTACTGCTTTCAGAAACTGGATATGGAAGAGAAGAACGTAGACTCTGAAATCAGACTGTTCTGAAATTTCGGTTTCGCCATTCTCACGTGTTCTGCAGGTTTGGGTTTCCATTTTGTACTAATACTGCTCCAGTTCGTGTGCCCCATGTCCCTGTCATCCTAGGGATGAATCCTCTGCAAGTCAGTTAACATCCACAATTCAAAATGTTCCAGATACGTCTGAGTTATTCCCCCCCCCAAAAAAAAGGCAAGACTGAGTTATCAGTTTAAGAAATGTATTCTGGCAAAGCCCCTGTGTGTGAGAGGTGCTCTCTGTGTGTGGTGCTACCCAAAGTACGCGTCGGGAAAGATGGTGGTTGGTTCCGGGTCATAGTCCCTCTTTAACTGCAGGCTCCCAATGTACGTGTTTGTCTTTGTCACACTCGGTTGCCTCTCATGGAGGCAGGGGCTCCAGCTGTATTTAGTGCAAGAACAAAGCCTTTCTTATATAGAGTAAGAAAAAAGTTGGCATTGCATACCTTTACTCAGTCAGTCACTGTTCATAAAACTCACTAATTAAAAGAATTAGGTTTTTATCTATTTATTAGTAGCTTTAGTACCTCCACTTGTCTAGTACACTGTGGGTTTTTGATATCTGGCAAATTATCTGGCTTCCCCTGTTAAATTAATGTAATGACAGGAATGATGAAAGTCATTCTTATTATCATTTATATATTCTCCAGTCAATTCTAAAAATCTTTGCTCTAGCTTCTTGTTTACACCTGAGGCTTTTGCTGTCTGTGACAGCTTCATTGTTAAAATCACTTCTTTAACCTACGTCTTAGACTCATCTCCTCGTCTTTTCCTTGGAAAGTCGCCCAGATAATATGTCTGAAACAGGAACTGTAAAGGAGGTAGGGAGTTACCAGATTTCAGGTGTGGAATTACAGCCTTACCACTCTCCCAAGAAATAGTTAAACAGGTTAGGTGAGGAGAGAAGATAGGAAAGATGCTGGGACTTGAAGAACTCAGAACAAGTGGACATTTCTCCTGAGAGAACATACTTTATCTCCATGACAAGGGAACCCAGGAAGTTTTCCTGATGAGAAGCCTTGTATCTGTTTTGTTTTCTGAACTCCAGCACTAATGCTAATTTTACACCTTCTGACATCAGATGACTCTTTTACATTCAGCCTATTAAGCAAAGAAGTAGAAAGAAACTCAGAAAAGTAATTTCAAAAAAATTGAAGACAAATTTTTAGTATCATAAAGGATCTCAAAGAAAAAAAAGAATTAAAATTCATTGAGACCTGTTTAATCCCAATTCACCACACACACCCATCCCTTACTTTGAAATATGTAAAAGGTTGCTATACTGGGTGAGATAGAGTAAATAAATGAAGAAGTAAAACAGTTCTTAGTCCTTATAATTATAATCCAAAGGAAAAAATGAAACATGGAAGGGGAAGGAGGGAAATTCATATAGATTTTACGCAACATGTAGCAGAGAAAACAAAATGCCCATTAACAGTGGTAATAAGATTACTTAGGACATTCAAAAACTTGTTTTAGTCAAAAGCTTGCAGATCCTTGTCTTTTCAAAACATTTCAATTATAGTAACTACCAAAATTTGAATCATCTGTACAATTAAAGGTGATTGTGCGGTTAAGGTTTACCTTTTACCCTGTCATCTGAGACTGGTAAGGTTCACTTGTAATCATTTAACTCCACCCACTTTTTGTTTTCATTACACAGAAAGAAACTCATGTCTGTTACTTCCACAGGGAACGTGATGCCAGCAGAATCAATTACATGTATGCTCAGTATGTCAAAAACACTATGGAACCACTTAATATCCCAGATGTCAGTAAGGACCAAAGATTTCCCTGGACAGTAAGTAATCCAATTTTAGACCTGGCACTCAAAGGCCGTTTTCCCGTCAGGTCTGCACTTAACAGCCACTCCGTAGCCAAAAGACTGACCCTGGAGTTGCCTGTGTAGGAGATACCCCAGCTCTCCTTGGGCTGAGAGGAGCATGAAGTCGCTCATCATGTCTGTTCAGGGGTGGCTGGCTATGCCTGAGTGCTGAGCTTTGTACTTCCATCAGCTCTTTTTATAGGTAACACTGCGCTGTTATAAACTAGCGCTGAAGTGGTGTAGCCACTGACTCCTCAGCGTCAGCGGTGTTGCTCCTCGGAAAGGAAGTTCCGTCTGTCTTGACCTTATGTAGTTGGTCATCTGCCCCCAGGAGTATCTGATTTCCTTGAAGCAAAGCAGCAGAGATCATTTTCTCAGATGTTCAAAACTTTGAAATCTAGAATTCACTCATGTCTTTAGAAAAGCATCGCACGCAGAGGCTGCGGCCTCGATTCTTTGCCTCTCTGAACCATCTTTCTAAACCATCACCAGTATGTTCAGAGAGCAAAGGAGGACTGGTCTGTGACAAGTACGGCCTGGGTCCTGTGAGCCTTGGGAATGCCACTCATGATAAATTCTTTGAGATATCCCCACAGGTATGATAAAAGTATGTGATGCTATAATATGGAAAGTTTAAAGGGGGGGTTATAACTTTTAGTGATGTGAAGACTAATTACTTCTTATTCTACTTATGCGACCTGCCTTATAATCTGTACATTTTCTGCACTCTTATGTTATCTCCAGCTAATACTGCCTGGGCTATGCTAGAAGTTTTATATGCACATTGTTTTTTCATGGCAGCTGATAGGCAAATCAGTCTTCATCATTTTTAGCTCTTTTACCTTTGTTTTTGTTTTAGAATGAGAACACAGGAAGTGCTAACCAGCAGTGCATTAGAAGTTTGCTTTGTACACCGATAAAAAATGGGAAGAAGAATAAAGTAATAGGTAAAACCTTTTTCATTAATCTCTACTTTGTGCTTATTAAAGTATCCCCAGAAGGAATGTCTTCGCTAGTGTAAATTTAATGAAGAGTGTGAAAGAAGATAAAAATTGAAGAGGATTTTGAAGTAAGTTTACCTCGGTAATGTTAGCAGACATGTTAAATATGTTACTATGATCTGCTTTTGTAATTATTATGATCCTTTTCCAACAGCATTTTAAGAATGACATGCCGAAAGTAGGCCAAGAGGAGACATTGCTTTGATAATATGTATTATTTTAAGGACATTACTGGTTTGTGATTTTTCTTTGTTGATGATGTAGTTGAGACTGTAGGTTGCATCCATGTAAAAATGTTTACTGAGCACCCCATTGTTGTAGGCTTTTGGGGTAAATTTGTGAAAAAAATCCATGCTCTCGGGGAGATTACATTCTTCGATCAAGATTCTAGAAAAAAGTATTTAGGGATAGCAGAAGAAGTTGTTCTCAGAAAACTGGAATGATGTTTCCTATGCTTGCCCATACTTCTTGTCATTAAAGTTTAGTATTATGAGCAGAACCAAGAATACTGGGTTTTGTATGGCAGCCATGCATGGTTGCCCCTGTGACAGGAGTCTGAACTCTTGCCATTCCCTCTGAGACTGTGAAGCGAAGGAACTAGGGATGCCTTCTAAAGGCCTATATTTTGCAATGAAAGCCCTCAGAGAGCAAGGCTTAGCTATAAAATTTACCTTAGTTTTCATAGTTGGCAGGTTGTAAGACTTGACTATAACTTTACCAAAGGAGAGTGTCACAAAGGGCAGGAGGGTGTCTTTTGACGAAACAGGAAAACAAAGAGCAAGTTGAAACCTGAGTTATCCCGTCCTTTGCGCTTTTGAGGAAGGGAGTGTGGAGAGCTTGATGGGTGCCTGGCCCTCCCAGCAGGGCTGTCTCTGCAGTGGGTGTGGCCGTCGGAGCTGGTGATTTCTCCAGGTCTCCCTCTCTTTGCTGGGGTGCATCCTTCCTATGATACACACTCCCCACCCCCTGCTTCTGCCATCACCCTTCCACCCATCTGATGTTCCTGGTCTGGTCACTGTCCTTTCCA
>PVHY01031741.1:0-12407 GCA_004024945.1 Uropsilus gracilis | reverse complement strand
CCTAGTCTCAAAAAAAAAAAAAACAAGAATGTCTTTAAGAGGGATATATCACTGACAATGGATTTTGAAAGACAAGGAGCAATTGATAAACTGTAGAAAGACCTGAACATAGTGCGTATATTCAGGAATTGCACTGGCTGGTTGGTGTGTGAAAAGTAAAGGAGGTAGAGAACATAGAGAGTAAGTCTGAAATCACATAGCTCAAAGTCATAAATGGCAGGGTAATGAGTCTCATTCCTACTATTCAAAAGTCATTGTGGGTTTTGTGTGAGGAAGTGACATCATTACACTGCATTTCAGAAAGATAAAACTAGAACAAATATACATAGTGTAGCAAGAAGAGATGGTACAGTTAATCAATGAGGGGAATATCCCAGCATCCTCAAGCCTGAGAATTCATCACTCTGGTTAACTAGAATTCCTTTTTCTTCAAACCTGAAAGCCCTGCCCTTCTTTAGACCTACTTCCCAAGCTATATAAGCTAACCATCAGGGAACAATTAAAAGCTCTATTTTGTTCAGAGTTTTCAAATACCCTTTATTATGACCACACCAGAGACAATACTCATCAAAGGTAAAACTTTTCTTTTTCATCCAGTTTGGTTGCGGTAAAAGAACTAGATCCTATCATAGCACATATTCATCATGCACTGTCAAGAAATTCAACACTGGTTCATAGGACCTGGAAGCATTCAGTCCAAAACAACTAAGTGACAGACATCATCACTCTAGTTGTCTAAATGTAGTGGTAAGAGTCACTTCAGTCCAGTTTGTTTGTTTTTTTAACATGAAAGAAATGAAAATAGCATTAGAACTTCTAAGAATGAGGTGACATTTTTGGTTTCTTATTTTGAAGAATTGGGGTTTTTTTCCAATTGTAAATGAACCCCCATACCAGTTTAATATCTGGACTAAACTTAAGTATATGATTTGTAACAATAGCTTAACACATAAATATGTATAAGCAATAGCAAACACTACGTGATAGCTAACACACTAATTATGTGCCAGTGGTTTTCTGAGCACTATCCATAATGTTTAAGTGGTTTTTTTTTTTTCAATTTTTTTTTAACTTTGTTCTTTATATCACAACCTCTGTAAGTGTTTTCATGGGATACCTCCTCCTCCCTCCTTCGTTTGGTGCCCCTTCCATTCTCTCCAACCCCACTCTTTGTTGTTTACTACCTGTGCTAAGTCCATTAGTCTCTTTCCTATGGCAGTGTCCTTTCACTGGGTGAAGGACTGTGTTGTTGGAACCAGGCGAGCCTTGCTGGTAGGTTTTCAGTCTTAAGTTTGCCTTGGGTGGCCAGTCTGTATTCATTTGTGATCTGTCCATGTTTTCTTGCTGCAGGCCATCTTCTCCAACCCCAACTCCATTGCTTTGTTGCTTTTCCTTATGGCTCTGGTGTCAGATGATGGCTGCTTCACAGGACAGCCATCTGCAGCTCGGATCAGCCGAGGCACGTTGCCCTCTGCTCCTAGCCCAAGGGGAGCATGGAAGGGCGCAGGTAGGGCCATACGGCCCGCCCCCGCGCTGGGAGGTACTGGCGCCGCGGGCAAGCTCTCACTCCAGCTAAACTTCAGAGGATCAAGAACATGCGCAACACAAACCCCAACATAGAACGGGTGAGGGACCATGCAAAAATCCAGCCCACAAGCCTGAGATGGACATAGAGGATGGACAACTGAGAGAACCAGTGCACGCGAGACGAGAAACGGCTGTGGAGATACGATGTCACCATGTGCACTTATGTGCTCACCGGGCCAAGAAGACCTGGGGCTTCATTTTGGAGATGCCTTCAATGACAGTAACACACCCTCCCCACACTACGGGAGAGGAGAGGATGACCAAAGATGGGGTAATTGGCCCCACATTAAAACTGCAAACTGAGAGTGTTTTTAAAGTAAGAAAAAATGTATTCTCACAGATAAGCTTCACAATAAGAAAAGGAAAGAAGGACTTCCTAGCACCTGGAATAAGCGCCATGGAGGTTTATCTTCCCAATGACAGAACCTATTTAGTTTCATCCTGCTCCTGGATTTTCACAACAATGGCATTATTGAAGTAGAAAAGGCAAAAATCCAAGTCAGGGCTTTACTTTTGATTTAACAAAGGTTACATGCAAGCTGTCCTGAGCTGTTGAATTATATAGTTTATCATACCATCTAATGTTTTGAAAAGGATGTTTTATTACTCATTAAACAAAGCTAAAGTTGCAAGAGACATCTTAGTATACCTACTATAGCTGTACTTAAATATTCCCATGAGGTACATTATTACCAAAAGGAAAATTTCTACTGTATTACACATGGGTTTTCGAAAATGTTATTAAAAAACCATTACTTAATTAGTAAAACTGCAAACTATGCTTTACAACTTTGCACATTGAAGAAATATACAAATGAGTATATTAAGGTATATTTGGGAAATATACATCAGCATATTTGTAATTGAATTAGAAAACCAATATAAAATCATTCTAATTAATCAGCATTACCCAAAATAACAGGGCCATTATAAAAATACAAAGGTCAAAGGTACCAAGGTAAAGAATAAACATTTTTGCAATATAGTCACTAATGTATAAACAACTAACATCAAAAGTTTTAATCTCATTTGAAAGTCATTAATTAAGCCAAATGTATTTATAAAAATTAAAATTTATTCCTAGGTAAGTTATTTTCAAAATAGAATAGTTAAGGCAAAAAAATAAAATTCAAGACCCAAAAAAAGATGCCTTTATATTTTATCCCCCTTCCTTCCCTGCCCTCTGCTGGCAGTAAAGAGAAAAGTGAAAAGAAAAAATGTTAACAGAGCATCCTAAAAAGAGCACATTTTCTCACAAAAAAATTCATAAGGAGAGATCAATTTGCCATTGTATTATTCCACCACTTATGAGTGAGTTAGGATTTATTTTTTAAATTGAGAGAGGTTGCCTCAGATTTATTTATATGAACAGAACAGGAGGATACCAGGTGCATGCAGATAACCATCCAGGAGTCAAATGGGCAAGATGAGGTTCTCTAAAGCCCCTGAGGCAGCCTGAGCTGGAGCCAGAGCCTGAGCCCTAGCCCTTCAGGCAGAAGCAAATTTTCCAAGCTTTGGTTAAGCAATAGAGGCAAGTCAACTGAGCTTGTAACTGCCGCCCTTTGGGATGTGGGCTTCTTGGGTTTTACAAGGGCCTTAATAGCCATTCCATGCGCACTCATGGTCTTGATTTTGGTGGCCTGCCTCTTCTTCAGACCCTTCTGGCTACACTTCTTGGAAAAATATGTGTTCCTCAGGAACTAGAGATTCAACACCTTAAAGGAACTGTATCTTTTGTGACTGAGGCTTCTTCCATTTGTCCATTTTCAGGATGCATGGAGTGGCCCTTGGACTTGGCCACAACTGCACTAAAGCCCACTGCTCCCCAAACATCTAGGACCAGAAGACAAAGACTGGGGTTTTTTAAAGCATTTGGAATACAAAAATATCTTACTATTTAACATGGTTCAAGAAAGTGGAAATACAAACATCTAAAATATGAGTAGTGCTCGCTTCGGCAGCACATATACTAAAATTGGAACGATACAGAGAAGATTAGCATGGCCCCTGCGCAAGGATGACACGCAAATTCGTGAAGCGTCCCATATTTTTTTGATCACAAACATCGGGAGAAATGCAGTCATGTGAGAGGAGCAGTGCTGATTGGGCAGAAGTTTGAAAATAAAGAGCTGAAATGAAGAAAAAAATGAGTAAAAAATATTAAAACAAGAATACAAGCCTCTGGAAATAAGAGAATGAAAGCTACTTTGTCATTTCTATTATAATATCCATATTGAACTACGATAATTTTTATTTTTTCCAGCTTTATACCTTAATTTTATACTTAGTCATACCAAAGTTCAACTGTTTTCTTCTCCCTCTCTCCAGCATTACAAATTTAAAAACCTATCCTCTGTTAATTTTTTCCACATTCATAAATCACTTGTTACATGATTATGGACTCACATATTTAAGTACCTTATCTATAAAATCTTTAACAGGATCACTTGCCACTAAGAAAGTCAACTATCCACCTTTCTTTTTTAAATAAGTAACTGTCCTGACTGCTTGACTAGTTTCTAAGTCACTTCCTACACAAAACAAAGTTTTTTCTCTAACTCTGTAGTACGCTTTATGAAACGGTTGTCAGTATGTGCGTATGTGTGTGTGTTGGGATGTGAGGACAGGGGTGGAGGGAGGTAGGGTACAGTAAAGAGAAGAAAGATTGCCAAAGGTATTTTTTTCTGATGTTAATAAATTACATCTACTTGTTCCTCTTTCTTCATGTAGCTATCTATCATTTCATTGAACTCAACTTGATAGTGTGGCATGGGCATGATTTCGTACAGCACACTGTTCCTCTTCAAAAGTGTTGTTTGCTTAAATGTTTAACAATTATACTATTCATCACAAATTCTATCAGCTTTCCTGACCTTGAATTAAAAGTAATCTGTAATCAAAAAATGACCCCACTGGAATGCTTTCTCTAGATTGATTGCACAGAAGTATTTTGTGATGATAAGAGATACATTTTAGTCAGCAGTGGTAGTACATTAGTGTGTGCTTGGTAAAGTGAAATTCTCCATGTACACCACCTGGTCAAATTAGTTAGTTCATTAATCTTCTTTATTCTTCTTCTTTAGTATTTCAAGCTCCCAGTCAGACATTTTATAACATGTTTATTACTGTAACACACTTAAATGCAATTTGATTCAAAAAACTATTATTCCCAGTAATTAACTAGTAACTAGTATCTAAAAGAGGCAAAAACAAAAATTATTCTGGAATAAAGAAATATATGCTCCTTCATGGAACATAGTTTTCTGTTATCAGAAAGAACTACACTTTTATTCTTCATAATAAAATTTTCATTAACAGAGAAATATACAAAATACTAAACCCAAGTCTACCCAAGAGGAATGCATTCTTAAAATTTCCAGTGGCCATCCTTGGTCCATACAGCTAATTTTTAAAATTATAGTGAAAAGGCAGGCATATGAATAAAATACCATCTAAGAAAAAGGCCCCATCCCAATTAGCCATTGTCATCATCTTTTGTTAATTAATTGCACATATATTTTTTTTACATTGTTGTAAACTCTGAGGTTCTCCCACCACTTCCACCTTGTCACCTGTGAACCATCATCATTTAATCTCTTGTACCCATCCCTCCCCTGATTTTACCTCCCTCTCCCTCTCTTCCTCTATGCTTTATTTCTGCTGATAGTTTATTAGTTTTCAGTTTTACTTGTCCTTTTGCTTGTTTGTTTTCCCTATATTCTGCATATAGGTGAAATTATCCAGCATTTCTCTTTTTCTTTCTGGCTTATTTCTGCAAGCACAATTTCTTCTAGGTCCTTTCATGTTATCACAAATGAATCAAATTTGTCTTTTTGATTGCTGAATAACATTCCATTGTGTAAATATACCACAGCTTTCTGATCCATTCATCTGTTTTGGGGCATGGCATTTGGGTTGTTTCCATATCCTGGCTACTGCAAATAGCACTGCAATAAATATCCAAGTACAGGTGTCTTTTTGAATTAATGTTTTCTTGTCCTTTGGGTAGATTCCCAGAAGTGGGATTGCTAGATGGAATGGTAGTTCCATTTTCAATAGTTTGAGCATCCTCCACACAACTTTCCATAGTGACTGGACCAGTTTGCATTACCACCAGCAGTATAAACGTGTTCTTTTTTCTCCACATCCACACCACACTTGTTGTTGCCCTTTTTTTTTTAAATATGAACCATTCTTACTGGTGTTAGATGGTATCTCATTGTGGTATTGATTTGCATTTCCCTGATTACTAGTAATGTTGAGCATTCTTCCATATGCAATTGGCCATTTGTATTTCCTCTCTGAGAAGTGTCTTTTAAGCTCTTCTCCCCATTTTTTTTTGACTGAGCTTTTTTGCTTCATTTTTGTGATAACCTTTGAAACACTAATATATCAACTTTCCAAAACAATCAAGAAATTTAACAGACACTGATCCCACACCTGCTTAGCTTCTATTGGCAAATAAATCATAGAAACACAGAAAATAATTCCATGACGGACCAGGCCACCTACTCCACCTGGATGACTGCAGCATAACTGGATAACAGCTTAACAAGAGCTTGCAAAAATATGGAAAAATAACTGAAGATAACATGTGTGTTATGTGAACCTAAACCTTCACAAAGGTTTATTCTTACTCATTTGTTCTGAGTCAAGACTTCCTTTCAAAAACTCTTATGCTACACCTTAAGGGGTTTTTTTGCTTGTTTGTTTTTAAGGGAATCTAACCTGGTCATCTTCTCAGGACACTGATTTTTTTTTAACAAACTAATGTTGCTAACCCTAAACTTTCTCTCTCCTAGCTGTCTTGAGAATAGCAAGGGACCCAAACTGGGTTTGGGCAACATATTCAGCTTTAAAACACTTCTAATATAAAGAATAAGAGCAACTAAGCCTGATCACAAGAGGTATTCAATTTGGGAACACAACCTGTTGGACTATCCACTTATATGTGCAATCAAGGAAACTGATGGGGAAAAAGCTATATACTAAGGAAATAGAAAACTGAGTAAACTTTATTGGTCTAATAAAAAACAAAGACCGTTTACTTTGGTAGTTAAAAATGGTATTTGGAGGCCTATCTTAGGTCAGGTTCCCGAAGAGAAACTCACTGAGGTGAGTTTTATTCAGGCGCACTCTCAAAAATAAAGGAAATGGAAGAGGTTAAGGGGAAGCAAGAATGTGGCTCAGACAGAGACCAGTTTCAGTCTGGTACCACAGAAAAGCCCTAGAGCACTAATTGTACAACAGAACTAGGCCTATCTTGAAGCAAGTGGTACACCCTCTATAAGTCTTACACTAAATTATTGGTCAAGATCTTGTGTTAGGGATAGGAGGAATCATTTCTCCCAGGACAGTAAGTCACTGAATTATCAGACCACAGTTACTTCAGCTGGAGGATGGATAACCAGCAGGAGAAAGTAGGTCCAGTTGCAGCATCAACAACTACCACAGGATCCAACTGATCTGACTCAAGTCCTGCCTAATAGTTATAAGCTCCACAGTACATGAAAAGTAGTTGAGCTTCCTGGTCTTGGGTTCTTCAACTATAAATAACACTCCTCTTAAAGTTGAGATGTTTTTGAAAATGCATATAGGCTGTGCTATTCAAAGTGCTATAAACGGATGCTTCTTAAAATGCTTCTTAAAATGCTTCAATAGCCAGGAGACAGAAGTGATTAAAAGAATAGTATGGTTTCATTCAACAGGATATGGTGCATGGCAAAACAATACAAGTAGAAACATATTCTGGGGGTCCCCTTCAAGCAGTAAAATGTTTTGTCCATCTTTTACAGGGGTCTGTGTAATTGCTGCTCTCCAACAACTGAATGGTAGCACCTATAAAAATAGCAAAGTGAGAGGGTGAATGTATAATTCTCATGAGAGCAATAAATAGCTTTACCCAGACACATGGAATAAAGAGCAGAAATTATACCACCCAAAAGAAGGAAACTAAAATGGGAAGAAAGGAGCAAAAGATTGTCCCAAAGTAGCTGGCCAAACTTGTTTCTGAGCACATATGAGACATTCATGATGCTGGGAGGGGTGGTGCTCTGCACAAGAATCAATATAATAACAAGGGAGATGGTGAGGAGAATAGCGATCATGTCAATAGCAGAACTACTAATATGTTATTTTATTGTTTCAGCGGCTCAAAACTTCAGGAACAATATTTGTGACTGGCATCACCTTCTGTAGGCTTGTCTGGAACACTATTCTGGGAGCTTAATATATAACAGGGAATAAAAGTTACCTACTTAGTTTACATAGTAGCAGGAGATAAATATAATAACCACTGTATTGTAGTATGTTAGAATATGGCAACTGCTATGCAATAAAAAAACGGAAAGTAGAGAAAGGCTAGTTATGTAGACCGGAGTATTAACAAGGGTGATAATGATGGGCTTTAGAAAGAAAATAAGATTTGCATAGAGGTGAAAAAATTAGCTTAGTGGATTTCTTGGAGACAGCATTTCAGATAGAAGGAACAGCAAATAGTAATGTCAGGAGAGACCCTGGTGTGCTTAAGGAAAAGGATGGGGAGAAATGGGCACACTGAAGAGTGGTATTAAAAGTCACAAAGGTAACAAGTACGCACAGGGAATTAAAAATGGAGGGACAGTTTGGAGGATTGTTGCTGACCCCCTCTCTTTTGTGGCCTAGCTTGTTTCCCATTGGATTAGAAAGCACCAACCCTATTCTGTCATTCTCTTCTACCCTGAGTATAATTTGGACCTGCCCTTGTCTTTTGCTGTTTTGCCTACTGGCCTGAGCTCTCCATCCTCTCCCATGCCATGGAGCTAACTCCTGCTTAAATTTGCAACAATTCTGGGACTTTTCCCCAACTAGGAATTTTTCCCTTATCCTCTCCACCTTGCCACTATCATCACCACGTGGTCTTCATTCTCCCCTAGTGCAAGGGTCTTCCTCTGCTGCACTCCCATGTTATCCAGGGATCCTAGAGCCTGAATTCTGAGACATTCTTATTCCAATGTAATGAGCTGAACAGTGCTTTTCTGTGTGTCTTCCACCAACAACAGTTCACCTTTGCTTTCTAAAACTGGAAATTTTGATATAATTATAGTCTAGATTTAATTTCAAGTAAATAACCTTACAGCATAATAGTAAACATACATTCTTTGTGTTTTTCAACACCTACTAGGACAAATATGGAACAAAAAAGGACCTGGGTTCAAATCCATTCTTATCAAAGTAAATAAACCTTCTGAGTCAGAATAGGAATGACAGGTAATTCTCAACATGATTTTCTGCCTTCAATAAACTCATCTTAAAAAGGACCCACATACTATAAAGGTGCTCAATGACCATTTCATTTCTTTCATAAATGTTTATATACCTTGTTATGTTACTTTTACTTTATCTTGCTTCTCATACTCAGTATAAAATTATGAAGGTTCAGCAGTTCTACCCTTTACCTCATTGCATATTAATAATTCCCATAGGTTTGGTCAATCTGGATATTATATGAACATAAGAAGAACAATGGTCATAAAGTGAGGTCAGAAGTATGAGACAGCTGCTTCTCTTTTCCAAAATAAAATGAATACCATCCAATTAATCCCCGTTTGAGGCTTGTTTGTTTACCAAATAACAGATTATAAGCAATACGTAGCTAAAATTTTTCTTGGAGGGTAAAAAAAAAAAATCCATCTATTCCACAGGTCTGGTTTAATGTGGCAATTCCAAACATGGCTTTAAGTCAAATAAATGCTCCATGTAAAAAGCACAGTTATTTGACATGGTGATACACAAATGGGAAGTCTAATAAAGGGAAAAATAATCTCAAAGCTGTTTACTTACAAAACAGAAATTTTAAAAACAAATGTTGCATATATTAGAGTAGAAAAATCAGTAAGGAAGAAAACTAATTTGATTACAAAATTAAAGATTGACTCCAGTAGAGAAAGATGGTTGGCATCAGTGCTATCAGTTTTTAATATCTTTTAAGTAGTAACCACAAATTTCCTGCATAGCATTTATAATTATTTGGTAAGTTACATAAAATACATCCATAAAAATGTGTCAGCATTTCAAGTAACCAATGGAAATAGCTTTCAAAAATATGGTACCACAAAGATTATTGTTAAGAAAACAAATGTTGTTACAACGTATTTAAATGTTCAATTTTAAAGTTTTTGTTGTTGTTTTTGTTTTCTTAAGACTAGGTCTCACTGTTTTTGCCTGTGAACCGCAGGCTCACGTTTCCTGGGGTACCACAGCCTCAAACAATCCCCAGCCTCAGCTTCCCAGGTAGCTGGGATTACAGGTGCTCACCAACAGGCCCAGCTCTATTTTTTTGGAACTAAGTCTCGCTACATACCCTGCTGGGACTCACTCAAAACGCAATCCCTGGCCCCAGCTGTGGTTTTCTAGGTTGCTGCTTACAGGCATGTGCCACCATGTCCAACCAATTTTAAAGTTTTAAGCCATTATCTCAGTGGGAAAATTTGTAATGTTATATTGATTTCCATTCTTCTGTAAACATTTACAGAGTTGTAAACCTATATCCCTAAGAAATATACCCTTTGATATAAACTAGCATTATTTCAATTAAATATATAAAGTGTACCATATTATATAGCTATGTTAATGAAAACAAATTATCAAAATTTGAGAAAAATAATAAATTGAGTTACAATGTGTATTTGCAGGTGTCTAATGAAGCTAGGATGGCTTGACACTATGAAAACCTGAGTTTAGGTCTCTGATCTCTTTGACACAACATTGTTCTACTACTCTCAATCGTTAAATGCAAAATTGACTGCACTACATCTGTCTATTTTACACAGGATTTATGAAGAAGTCATAGCTCTCAATGCATGCATGAAAAATACTTGGAATTCTTTTTAAAAAGAGATTTGAGATACTATGTTTACTATTATTAGTTACGTAATATAAGAGTAATAACACTCACTTTATTCTGAGGTAATACTTTGCCTAAAATAATAGACTTAGGAAGTTATATGAAACATCACTCCAAGAAGGCACAATGTTAAATCTAAGACTGTATTTCTACACTTTAGTAGCATGGTAGAGATGAGAGTGAACTTTATAGGCAGATCACCTGTACTGATATCTGGTTCTATTATCTTTTAGTTGTTGACCTTAGTTCAGCTTTCATAAGTCTCTATGTTTCAGTTCCTCATTTGTAAAATGGTGATAAATAACAGTAGCAATTAAGTAGGGTTTTGACAAAGAGCACATGCATTTGTGGCAGTCATTGTTGGCTGTCCTACACAACACCTATTCTTGATGTTCTTTCCTTTCCCCTTCTCCTGCCCCACTGTAAAATTCAGAAAATTGTAATACTTGATTTCCCAATCTCTCTTTCAACTACAGAAATAGGTGACAATGGCAGCAAAGGGGACTAGAACAGAATGCTATTGGAGTTTCTAGGGAAGCTCTGGATGACAGATGTGGCTGGAGTCATCCTTCCCTTCCTTATTCTTGCCTTTAACACAATTGTTCTTCCTGAAGCTAGGAAAGACAACCTATAATTATGAAGATAAGTCCAAGAGAATGGAGATACCTTTGTGCCATTGAACCTAGGCTAGTTGTCAGACTCCTTTCAAAATAAAAAATAAGGCACTGTGCTAAGTGACAAATACTGAATGCTGCTACTTGCTGCTTAAAGTATTCCTAACTGATAGGAAGTTAACACATGTAAAATGCAATAGCTCTTAGCATGGTAATTGTTCAGTAAATTTTAACTATTACATGTCATTTCCCAGTTAATCACCTGTTGTAGGGCATTAACTTATTTATTCGTATGTAGTATGTATGGTTTATGTATCTTATAAATTCAACAGAATTATAAAACTTAGTTTATTATATTTTAAACATATAAACTCAAACATTTCTTAAAGTACTATTCTCCTACAAGCTCATTTTTGCTATCAACTTTGAGAATCCATTATATATGTTGAGCACTTTTGTGTGTTAATCAATATGTTAGTAATTTAGAAATGTCTTTTAGAAATGATGCTCTGTAAATGTTTAAGATTAACCACAATGAAATTCATTTTTTCACTTGTTTCATTCTGCAGTGTTTTTAACACAGAAAATGTTCAGGCATTGATGAAATTCAACTTTTCCTAGCAATATCTATAACTATTGTGTTTTATGGGAAATAAGGATGAACATACCATGAGGCATTCTCTTTCACCATACCTATCTGCAGTGCAGTAGTTTTGTGAGTATATATTAAAAATCTAGCAAGAAAAAAATAAAATTACATGGGCAATAAAAAAAAATTTAGAGCATGATTTATAATTACAAGGACTTGGAAGCAACCTAAATGCCCCCAAACAGATGAGTGGATGAAAAAAATGTGTGGAGTATTAGTCATCAATTAAAGATGACAAATTTGATGATTTTATGATAACATGGTTGCACTTAGAAGAAATCATATTAGCAGAAACAAGTCAAAAAGAAAAAGACAGAAGCCAAATAATTTCACTAATATATGGGATACAGGAAAAAAATAAAAGCCATGAGGAAAAGTCAAAACAAGCTAACCACCAACTGAAGCACACAACTTGGGGCAGGGGGAGGGGGGGAGAATAATGGGGTGGGGGGTTGAATCCCTGGGATTACAAAGATGTGAAATTTATATATAAATAAATTTTTAAGAGTTCCAAAATTACATTGTATAAATAGAAAAAGAATTTTAAAAGGCTGCCTTTATAAGAAAATAACTGAGTAAATATCCTAGTATATAAATTAGAAACAAATATTAAATCAAATAAAATTATTCCAGGAAACTAACCACTCAATTGTGAACCTTTATCTCTCAGCTT